>JAYMSM010000058.1:0-24997 GCA_036897885.1 Plantago crassifolia | reverse complement strand
AAGAATCAGAACAAGAAAGAGAGGAGAGAAAAAGAAGAGAAAGAAAGAGAAAGAAGAGAGAAAGAAAGAGAAAGGAAGAAAAGAGAAAGAGAGAAGAGAGAGAGAAAAAGAAAGAGAAAGAAGAAAGAGAAAAAAGAGAAGGAGGAAGAAAAGACAGGAAGAAAAGACAGGAAGAAAAGACAGGAAGAAAAGAAAGAGAGAAGAAAGAGAGAAGAAAGAGAAACAAAGGAGAGAAGAGAGAGAGGACAAAAAGAACAGAGAGAAGAGAACAAGACATTTGAGACAGAAGAGAAAGAGAGAAGAAGAAAAGACAAAAAGAGAAGAGAAAGAGAAGAAAAAGAGAGAAAAGAGGAAAGAAGAAGAAAGAGAAAAAGACAGAGACAGCTCAGAAGAAAGAGAGCAAGAAGTCGCGGACAGAACAATCAAATAACAATCCTTGGCCAATAACAATCCTTGCATGGGAACTAGCCTAGATTAGTCCAAAGTCCAGATTTCCTAGAAGAAGAATCAGAACAAGAAGAAGAGAAATGGGAAAAAGAGAAAAAAAGAATCAGAGAAAATGAAAAGAAAGAGAACAAAACAAAGAAAAAAAGGAAAAGATCCAAAAAAAAAGAAAGACAAAGAAGAGAAATTCGGATATTCGATTGGGAAAGAGAGAGAGAAAGACAGAAGAGAGAAAGACAGAGAAGAGAACAGAAGAGACAGAAGACAGAGAAGACAGAGGAAAAGAGAGAGAAGAGAAGACAGAAAAAGAACAAGAAAACAAGAGACAAAAGAAAAAAAAAAGAAGAGAACAAGAACAAAGAAGAACAAGATCAGAGACAAGATCAGAGAGAAGAGAAAGAAGAGAGAGAAGAAAAAGAGAAGACAGAGACAGAAAGAAAGGAGAGAGAGAGAACAAGAAAGAAAAGACAACAAGAATCAGAGAAGAAAAGAAGATTTCCACTTAGTGACTATATTCTATCTATTTCTTCTACTATATATTCTATTCTATATTATTTCATTAATTGACTTTATATACTTTATCTATTTATTTTTTCTACTTTTTTGACTACTTTCTATATTATTTTTGATATATTTATTTTTTTCTTTTCTACTTATTTGATTATTTCCATTTCTACTCATTTTATTTTCATTTTTTTGCTCTTTTATCTATATTCATTCGAATTCTTTCTTCTCTTTTCTGCTCGTTGTTCTTTTCTCTTTCTTGTCTTTCTCTTGTTTTCTCTCTTCTTTCTGTTCTCTTTCTCTCTTGTCTTCTCTCTCTCTTGTCTCCTCTCTCTTCTTCTCTTGTTCTTTCTCTTTCTTTTTTCCTTCTTTTCTTCCTCTCCTTTTCTTCCTCTCTTTCTGATTTCTAACAATCTTTTTCTCCTCTTTCTCTTCTTTCTCTGATTCTTGTTAGATTCCCCGAGACAGAGAAGAAGAAAACAAAGAACAAGAAAGAGAAAGAACAAAAAGAAGGAATCGGAAAGAGAGGAGAGAGAAGAAGAGAAAAGAGAGGAAAGAGACAGAAAAGAAGAAGAACAGAGAGGAGAGAACAAGAAGAAAAAAGAAAAAGAAGAAAAGAAGTCCGAAAAAGAAGAATAAGAATCAGAAAACAAGTAGAGCAAGAATCAGAAAGAGACAGAGGACAGAGGAGAGAGAGAAAGAAGAGAATAAAGAGGAGAACAAGAGAAAGAAGAGAGTTAGAGAAAGAAAGAAAAGAGAAAGAGAGCTCAGAATCAGAAAGAGAGAGAAAAGAAGAAAAAGACAAGGAAGAGAAAGAAAAAAAACAAGCGAAAAAAAGAAAAAGAGAAAGAGGAAAGAAAAGAGAAGAAGAAAGAACAAGAAAGAGAAAAAACAAAAGAGAGAAGGAAGAAAGAGAGGAAGATCTCAAGATCGAATAGAAGAGAGAAAGAAAACAAAAGAAAAGGAAAAAGAAGAGAAGAGAACAAAAGAAAGAAAGAAAGAGCAAAAGAAAAGAGAGAAAACAAAGACAGAAAAAAGAAAAAGAAAGAAAGAGAAGAGAGAGAATAAGAGAAGACAGAGAAGGAGAAAGAAGATACAGAGAAAAGAAAGAGAAGAGAGCAAGCAAAGAAGAGAGAGAGAGAAAGGAGAGAGAAAAGAAAAGAGCAGAGAGAGAACAAGAAGAAGAATCAGAGATCGAATAAGAACAAGAAAGAGAAGAGAAAGAGAGGAAAGAGAGAAGAAGAAAGAATAAGAAATAGGAAGTCAAAAAATGAAAAAGAATGAAGTATAAGTCAATAATGAAGTAAAAGTAAGAAATGAAATAGAATAAATGAAATAGAATGAAGTATTAAGAAATAGGTCGAAGTAATAGTCATATTCATAAAAAAAGAAATCGAAAACAAAGTAAGAAAATAATCGAATTTCATATATCATATAATGAAATGAAGAAAAGTAACTAATTAAGTAAAGTGAAAGTATGAAAGTATATAATTCAGTCAAAAAAGGAAAGAATTTCCTTTTTATGGAAATAAATAAGAATAATAATCGAATAATAATAGAATAATAAGTAGAAATAATAATAAGTAAATAAACATATTTTTTCAGAAAAAAAGTCTATGAAAAGAAAATAAATAGATTTTCCATATTTGAAGTAATTTGAAGTAAATAAATAAAAATAACAAAGAAACATATTGGAAGTTTCAAAATAAAGAAACATATTTTAAGTCATTTTAAGTATTTAAGTAATAAGTCATTTAAGTAAATAAAATAAAAAACATATTGGAAGTATTTGTCGTTTTTTAGTAATGAATATTTCCTATTTGAAGTCATTTAAAGCAATTAAAAGTTTTTTAGAACATACATATATTTAGGAAATTCCAAATGGAACCAAAACAAACAAAAATAGAAAACGAGAAAAGAAACAGAAAACAAGAACAAGAAAGACAGAGGAGAGAGAAGAGGAGAAAAAGAAAGAAGAGAAAGAAAGAAGAGAGAGAGAGAGAAAGGAGAGAGAAAAAAAGAATCAAAAAGAGAAAGAAAGAGAGGAAAAAAGAAAAAACAAGAAAAAAAAGAGGAGCAGAAAGAAGAACAGCAGAAAGAAGTCAGACAGAGAGAGAAAAGAGGAAAGAACAAGAAAGGAAAAAGAAAAGAGGAAAAGAAAGAGAGAAGAAAGAGAATAAGAGAGGAAAAGAGACAGAAAAGAAAAACAAAAAAAGGAAAGAGAAAGACAAACAAAGACAGAGAAAAAAAAGAAAAAAGAAAGCAAGAAAGAGGAGAAAAGAAAACCAGAAAGAAGAGAGAAGAAAAAGAGCAAAGATGGAAATGGAAAGAAATGGAGATCAAAGAGCGAAAGACAGAGAAAGAAAAGAGATAGGGGAATGGGAGTCGAAATGAAAACGAATGGGAATCAGAAATCTAGAAAGTAAAAAGAAGGAGAGTGAGACAAATGAGGTCGAGTGAGAAGAATTACTTAGATAGTTCTAGAGATTCGTAAAAGGAATTAGGAAGAGAGACTACTACTAAGGCGAATTGGGAGTAGAAGTAGCAGTGAGGCAGAGATCCTACTACAAAAAGAAAAAGAGATCCACGAAGTAACTAAATAAACGAATTCGACTTAGTGGAATTGTCACTAACTAAGTCAAACCAAGTCCAGAGAGTTTCGAGTTGTTTACTAACTAATAACTAACTAATACTAATAACTAAGTAAAGAGCGAAAGACTTAGAAAATAGAGAAAGAGAGCGAGGGAGGCATTCGAATTCCTAACTAATAAGGAAAAAAGAAATCAAAAAGAGTAATAAGGAAAGAGAGGAAAAGAGCAAGGTAGCTATTCGAATTTCTAAGTCAGTCAGTCCAAAGTAACTAAGTAAACTAAGTAAGTAAAACAAAAGTCAGTCCAAAGTCCATAGAAAGTCCATAGAAGTAATAAGTCGAAAAGAAATAGAGAAAGAGATCCAGATAGTCGAATTACAAAAGCAAAAGAAAGAGAAAAGGGAAAGAGACAAGAAAAGAAAGAAAAATATTCCTAAATGAAAGAAAGAGAAAAGAAAGAAAAAGAAAGAAAATCCATCCAAAAGCAAACGAAAGAAAATCCATCCAAAAGCAAACGAAAGAAAGCCAATCCAGCAAGATCAGAAATCAAACGAAAGAAATCCAAAGAGATCGGAGAGAAGAAGAAGACAAAGAAAGAAAACGAGAAGACAAAGAAAAGAAAGAAAACACAAGAAAAAGAACAAGAAATCAAACAGAACAGAGGTAAAAAATATGTCAAACATCGGAAACTCACTAGTAATTCCAAATACAGAGGCAGATCGCCTGAGTCACTTCGAAAGAACGAGAGAGAAGAGAAAAAAGCCATGCGAACAACCAGAATGCATCCTACTGTACAAATAAAGGGCCCCGCCTTGCGTTGTACCTTAGACGAAAGACAAAAAGTAGAAAAATCATACAAATCCCAGACGAGATGATGACCAAAAAGCATAGAGCGACGCGAGCAGAAATCAAAAAAAAGAAGTCATAGGTGAACTTCCACAGAAAGCAAAAAGAGAAAAAAAAGAGAGTCAGAGAAAGAGAAGAGAGAGAAGAAAAGAAGAAGAGAGAAGAAAAGAAGAAAAGGAAGAATTCGGAAGAGAAGACGAGGAAAGAGAAGAATGGTGTTTCCAAGAGAGAGAGATGCCAAGTCCAAGTATATGCTTTCACTCAGAAGAAGAAAGAAGAGAAACAAACAAGAGGAAGAAAGAGCAGGCAGAGGAAAGAAGAGAAGGAAAAAGCAGAGAGAGAGATTCCAAGTCTCTGCATTGGCTCAGAAGAAATAGAAAGAAAAAAAAAGCAAGAAGAAAGAGAAGAATCAGAGATCAGATCAGAGAGAGTTCGAGAGAGAGATGATTTGCATTCGAGCAGAAAAAGAAAGAGCAGAATAGAGTTTCCAAGAGAGAGATGAAGAGGAAGAGTCTCCGCATTCGCTCAAAAGATAGGGAAGAAAGAGAAGGAACCCTCAGTCCTCCTAAGAGAGAGAGAAGAAGAAAAGGAGTTTTCTGGAATTCGAGCAGGAGAGAGAAGAGAGACAGAAAAGGAAAGACAAGAGAGGAAGAAGAAGTCAAAGAGAAAAAGAGAAAAGAAGAGAATTCGCTCAGAAGAGAGAAGAAGAAAGGGAGATATGCGATTCAAAGGCTCTGCTTTCGCTCACTAGAAAAAAAGAGAATCAGAGAAAGGAAAGACAGAAAAACAAAGAAGAAGCAGGAGAAAGAAGAAAACAAGTCAGAAAAAAAAGTCTCAAAGGAAAGAAGACAGAGAAAAGAAAGAGAGAAAAGCAAAAGAAGAGGGGAGAAAGAAAGCAGAGAGAAGAAGAAAAACAAGAGAAGAAGAAAAAGGGGAGATCCGAAAATGGAATGGAATAAGAGAGATCAGAGAGAGAAAAGAAAAGAAGAGAGGATAGAAAAAAACAGAAAGAAGTTAGAACAACAAGAGAAAAAAGAGAAAGAACAAGAAGAAGGAGACAGAGGAGTCGAGCAAGTACTTTTTCCTTTACAAATAATAGGCCTTTTGATCTAATTAACTAAACTAATAAATCAAAAGTCTCATAAGTTCCAAATAAACGTGTCGCTGGGGGAATGTCTTTTGTTTAAGACTCTTTTGGTTTTCCTAAGTCCTAAGTCTCACTGTCCGAATCCATCTTCCGATAAGAAGTGAGAGAGAAAAGAAGTCCGCAGTCCGAAGTTTCCATTCCACCTGTCGATCCTAAGACCCTTTTGTTTGCCTAAGACTTTTTGGTTTTCCTAAGTCCTAAGTCTCACTGTTCCGAATCCTGGGCTTTATCAGTCGACTTGACAACGGACTTTCCTACTAAAAGCATCTCCTTGCCGTTCTTTCTTCGGGGGAGCAAATTCCAGTCCTGCTCCGAAAAGGCTCTAATCCAAACTTTTCCCGCCAACGAGCAATGCCCCCGATCTCTACAAAAAAGAGGAGGAGTTTGGCAGCCAGCCCTAGTTCCCTTGTTTCGATGACTCCACAATTCCAGCTTCCTCTCCCCAAGACCCTAAAGAAGAGAAAAGAGAAACCCCGAAGCGGAGACCCCGACATCCAGCCAAGAATGAAAAATTCTTATATACCAAAAAGAAGGACCTATTCCATACGAATGAGGAAATCGTGAAATACAACCCATTCTACCAAGATAAGAGAAAAAAGAGATCGAAAAGATAGAAAACAAAAAGCCGGAGCTGCTTCCAAAGGACAATATCTAGAAATCAAAGGATCTTTCTATACAAGCCACTCCACTTGGGACAGAAATAGAGACTGCTGTTGGCATAATCGACCATCTAGAAATACATTTCTACTAAAATATCAAATATATGGAAAAATCTTTCTTACCCAGCTATTTAACGACAACTCTAACTACCGCTTAAATCAGAGCGAGTAGACGACAACAAAAGAACAAACAAGAAAAACACGGGTAAACAAAGAATGACAAGAGCTTTCAGAGCTTGAAAAAGAAAACTTTGACGGAAAAGATCTCACTAAGAATGAAAAAGTCAAGGATCGAAAGAGAGAGAAATAAATATTTAGAATGGATAGATATGGATTACTCTAACAATAAACAATACAATTTACAATAGAATCAAGATGGAAATAAAGTTTTCTCAGAGCAGATCCACTAGGTAGAAATAGGGCCTGTAGCTAATGCTAGTTCGAAAAGAATTAGGAATAAGAGAGGGTAACGGAAAGGGTGAAAAAGGAATATCCTAAAGAAAACTTGGAAATAGAGGTGCCCCTACTACATATATATTTCATCGACAAACTGGCTATTCTATGACAATTACATTCGAAATTAGTCAAATCTTTTTTATTAGACGATTTCCCCCAATTCGACAACGAAAGCATTTGCACCGAAAAGGGCTCGAAGGAAAAAAGATGTCCTTAAATTTATTTGTTGCTTTATTAAAAAAATAGAAAAGAAAAGAACGGATCGAATAGGAAGCAGAAGGACAAGACAAATTATCAATCACAGGATCTTTATATTAATTACTTCTATTTATATATATTATTTTATTAACTCCTTCTATTTTTATTATTAAACTTATTAACTTTTCTTATGTTATAAAATTAACTATACGCGTTTCCTCTTTCCATAAAATAAAATCTATTTGAAAAAATCTACATCTTCAAATACAACATCGTTTTACTCTATAGAAAAGAAACAAAAACTTCTATTTTCACTCTTTTGTTGCGAAAATAGACGAAAAAAAGAAAATAGAAAGGAAAGACAACAGACATCATTCCCAAAACAAAAGCGGAAAGGAACCTGGAAAGATACTGCAAAACCTTACCAATTCCATATCGAATCTGATACACAACGAGGGTTTTTGTCGTAGTTGAGAGATAGGAAAAAAGAGCGATAACTAAAAAGGAACCACTTAACAGGGAAATTCTATAAGTCGGAAGAATGGTAGAGTGTGAAACTTCTATCTGAAATCACAACCAAACAGGATAATCGAAGTCGTATTGATTAAAAAAATAATTTTTTGTAATTAGGCATGCACGCAAGAATCGAGGATATATAGGAATGAAAAGGGAAATCCAAAGAGAAGAAAGAAGGGAATGAATACGAACTCAAGGCCATCAGAAAGCCACTCTTATGGAAGAAGAAAGACAAAGAATCAGAGAGAACAGAGAGATAAGAGAGAAGAAGGAAAGGCAGAGAAAGAGAGAGAGAGAGGAAAAGAGAAGAGAGAGGAGGAAGAGAAAACAAGAAGAACAAGAATAAGAGGAGAGAGAAAAGAAGTCAAAGAAGAAGAGTCAGAGAAAGAGAAGAGAGGAATCAGAAAAGAAAAGAAAGGAGAAAATAGTAGAGTTATTGGAAAAAGCCCCATGTCCAAAGCCCCCGGTGGAACAATTAGACGCCGCCCTTATCGAGCTCCATCAGGACTCCGATGCATTTGAGTGCCTCGTGCCACTCCTTCTCGATCTAACAACAGGTCAGAATGAAAAGTCTCCATTTTTTCTCATTCCTATCCCTCTCAGAGATCGGAAAACAATGGAAAACGTATTTCGTTAATTACAACAAACAAAAAACTAGAACATAACAACGAAAAGAGAACAAAACAACTTCAAAACTAGAACAAACAAAATAATACTTGTCAACTTGAAAACAAGGAAAATAGTTGTTAAGAAACAAGACTTAAAAACAAAAAAGAAAGAAGACAGAAGAAAAACAAAGATAAAAAGAAAGGGAAAATAGAAAGAGATGCAAGTAGAAAGAGAAACCAAATCTCATAAGAGATACGATAGTTGACATGCAACCCAGATCAGAACAGTCAAACGAAAGTAGACATTTCCATCCCAAAACAAAAAGAAAACAAAAGACAGTCAAAATAAAAACAAATAAATAACAAGGAGACAAAGAAAAAGGATCGAAAATAAGTAAAGAGAGAAAGCAGAAAGAGAGAAAAGAAAGGAAAAGACTGAAGAATCCAAGATCAGAGAGCTAAGAGAAAGAGAAAAAAGAGAGAGAAGAGAGAGAGGAAAAAGAGAAACAGAAAAAAACAAGAAGAATGCATGAACAAGAGAAAAAGAAAGAAGAGAGAAAAACAGACAAAGAAAAGAAAAAGAAAGAAGAGAAAGAACCAGAAAAAGGACACGGAGAGAAAGCCAAGAGGAGAAAGAAGGAGAAGAAAGAGACATAAGAGAAAAAGAAGAGAGAAAAGAAAGAAAGAGAGAAGATACCGTCCACAGTACAAAGATCGCGACATTCTCCCTCCCGTACTTACGATTTTCTGTAGTCAACCAAAAACCAGAGAGAAGGAGAAAAAAGAAGAGAGCGAAAAGAGAAGAAAAAAAGGAATTCACTAGAAAAACAAGGAACCGAAAAGGGACTAGAATGACCAAAAACCAGATTGACGAAACTAAGGCTAAGGGAATGACGAAACTCGCGGAAAAAGAGAATGCTCCGTCGGATTCCTCTTGGAACCACCCTCCATTCCTGAGTAGACAAAAAAAGAAAGGAAAAGAAAGAAACATTCTCACACTAAAAAAACCAAGAAGACACTGAGAGAAGAAAAAAATAGGAAGAAGAACAAAGAAGAAAGAGGAGAACAAAACAAGAGAACAAGTCACAAAAACAAGACAAAAAGAAAAGCAGAGAGAGAAAGAAGAAGAACAAAAAAGATAAGAGAGGAAAATAGAAGGGAAAAAATAGAAAGAAGAAGAACAAGAAAAAGAGAAAACAAAAAGAAAGAAGAGGGAAAAAAGAAAGAAAGGAAAAAAAAGAGGAAAGAAGAAAAGAGACTATGCTTGAGAGTAGAGAGTCATTTCTATTCCTAGTTATATTTTTGAATTCTATTAAAAAAAAATAAATAGAATCTAAAATATAATTTATAATTTTCTAATTATAAGAAATAAATATAAAAAAGTTCCTTAATTCACTAAATTCGGAATGAAAAAATCAATAGAAATGAAAAGCATTCCAACCAAATAGAATTTGTCTACATAAAGCACCCCTTCTGAGAGTCTGGCCATCGAAAAAAGAGCATCGATATGACAAATGAGGTTCAATTCTACCCTAACTTTTATGGAAAGAGGAATCTGAAAGTAACACCTTTCAACCAAGTCTAATTGAAAACATTTAAATAATTAGGATATGAACAAAAATATATATGAATAGAGTGAATAGAGATCAAATACAAGTAGAAAAAAGACTTGAAAGAATAGAAAAAGCAGGAGAATGAAACAAGGAAAGAAGTTAAGTAAATAAAAAAAAGAAGTCGGAATGATATCATCTCTTTTCTAAAAGAAATATAAAACCGGTATACGACTAGAAAAGAAAGTTTCGCCCTTCACTGACAGCACCCTTAACTCTTATCTATGTCCCTACCTACATAATCGAAATAAAGTGCATAAAACAAAGGAATAAGGACAACAAAAAGAAAAAAACTAGTGGAACAGAAGTCGTCTGGAGAGGAAGCTTCGTTCAGTTGGAGAAGAAAAGGAAAATAAAAGGAATACATTCTTGTAATTAAGTAGAAACAGTATTGGCCGAACTCTACGCAAAATTGATCATAAATATTTAAATGGTATTACGCAGGAATGCATGAGTGGACGGGAAAAGGCTGCCAAGTGGAGGAAAAGAACTAAATGGACTCTTTTTCATTTCTACTAATTACATCACAGGGCACAAAGGCCTTTCAAAAAAACAGGAAAAAAAGAGACAAAAAAAAAGAATCAGTGTCTTATAATGAACCTTTTAGACTAATCAATCAGCTAAAATAGTGGAAATCCTATTTTTGATTTTTGGAAAAGTATGTAAAAAGAAAAAAGTAGTCTAGGGATGACGTACTACCATAAATTCTGTATAGAAAATAAAAAAAGACAAAATCTCACTAAATAAGTAAAAATTAATTCATTGAATAGAATATTTTTACATTCTATTATAGACTTATAAAATTATGTTTCATTGAGAGCGGATAGAACGAACGAAACCCAATAGCTAGAATTCCCACTCCTATTACTTATTACCTATTAGATTACAGTGGAAAATCTATTTACAGAAAGCAAAATCTAAAATACTTTTGAAGGAGGATGGATGGAAAGTTGGAAAAGCTCTCGTATAATTACCATTAAGAAATAATAACATAATAAGAAAATCTATATTATTCTAACAAAAAATTTGGTCAAATAGATTTTTAAAAAATTAGGAAAAACAAGGAAAAATTCCTAGAGGACAATGGTTCTAGTAGGATTCTAAGGCCAAAAAGTGAAAAACTAACAAAGCACCCATAAGAATGGGAAATGGTCCATTTGACTCTAAAAGATTTCTTAGAAGAAAATATATGGAAAATAGAAAGAGAAATTGAAAACACAAACAACCAAGAGAGAAGAAAGCCCTTTAGGCCAAAACAAAAACAAGAAAAATGGGTTGGTCAGACGCAGGATCTCATCTATCTTGAGAAAATTTTAAAGACAAAATCTTGTGAAAAGGACTCACTTTGATGGGAAAAAAAAGCTTTTGCACTAACTAATACTAATACAAAATAGAAAAGAAGTTTTATTTTGGCTTTGATTTTTGAAATAGAAAAATATTTTTTGCTTTCTACTTCATAACATGAAAAATTCTATAGAATCCATAGATAGAATTAAAAAATACAAATATATCGAATATAAAATTAAAATTAATATAAAGAAACATTTTCCGTAACGAAATAATAAGAAAGCAAATCTAGATAATGATTATCTTCATTGAAAAGAAGAATGTCCCAGTCTTTTAGAAACAATAAGATGTTAGGAAAAAAGTTAAGGAAAAAAGAAACTTAGTGAAAACATCTCACGTTTCTTAAAAAAGGGTAGGAAGTTGAATTTGATGTTCTTTTTTCCACGAGAAAGAACAGAAGAAAGCAGTGCATGCTCATTCGAAATCAAATAAAAGAACTCAGGATTCGTAAAGAAAAGAAAGTTGTAAGAATGGAAAAAACAAGAAGTCAAAGTCAAATAAAATTTCATAGAATTCTCAGTGACCATAGAGTAGGCTTCCTGTCCGGAAAACTAACAACGAAAAATTAGATTTCCCATCTTAATCTTAATTTAGGTATTTTTAAGGCTAGCGCGCATATTCGATTTTTCGGAACTTAGGAAGTAGGGAGAGACTCTTTGTTGAAAATCCAATACACTATTTAGCCTTTTTATAATTTTTTAAGTTAACTCTATTTTTTTCTTATTCTTGTGAATTAGTTCATGAACAATTCTTACTCCTTTTTTTCTATCGATGAACTACCCCAAACATGCTATTTTTCTTAGTTCACTAGAAAAACTTACTTAATAATACCCTCTAAAACCTTTCTGGTCATACACAACAAGCTACCGATTTCACGCAAATAGAATCTTTCTTAGTCGACCTTTGTTTCTACTCCAACGCTCCACAAGACCGAACTTACCGGACTTTTTTATACCACTCGCCTGCTAGTAATATAGACTCAAGATCCCCCATTCATTGTACTTATACAGGGGATCAAATATCATATACTATATTTCAGGAGTCTTTTTGTAATGATTATGCTGCTGGAGACTCCTCTTTCTGCTTTTGTTGTTGAAGTAACCTACATAAGATAACAAAATAATTCATTGACCATTAAAAGAAGAAAGAGAAAAAAAGTCGAGAAGTTTTTCCTTTTTTCACTTGTTCTCTGTCTCTCTGTCCCTGATTCTTCTTTGTTCTTCTCTTTCTGACTTGTCCCTCTTTTTTCTTCTTCCTTCATTTTTTCTCTTTTTCTGGTTCTTTCTCCTCTTTTCGACTCATTTTTTCTGATTTTCCATATTCTTCTTTCTTCTCAGCGATATCTTTCGAAACCTTCTTCTTTTTTTGTTCTCTTTTTTTCTTCCTTGTTTTTTTCTTTTACATTTTTCTTTCACTCTCCTTTCCTCTTTGTTGTTCTTTTCTTGTTTGTTTTCTTCTTTCTCTTCTTTCTTCTTGTTTTCTGCTTCTTTCTTTTGTTTTTCTCTTTCTTTTCGATTGTCTCTTTTCTTCCTCTTCTTCTTTTTTTTTCTCTCGTCTTTTCTTGTTGTTTTCTTTCCTCTGTCTCTTTCTCTCTCTTGTTTTCTCTTCTTGTTTTTCTTTTTTCTGTTTCTTATTTCTTTTTTTTTTCTCTTTTCGAACTTATTGGATATTCTTTCGTCTGATCGCCTCAACATGGGTTTCTCTAGTAAGTATGTCGGTTGTAGATGGAGCTGGCTTCTTTAAGCAACCTTTCTTTCTGCAATTAGGGTTTTTCTTCTTCTTTCATTTTTTGTTTTCTTTCTATTGACTTTTTATTCCTTTTTTCTACTACTACTATTACTACTACTATCTTTTTTTATCAAAATGGAAATATGGCTGTTATTTTTCTTTACAGCGCAGAATACATCCGGATTTTCCTAGATAGAGCTTTATTCTGCTGAAAAAAGTATCTTTTCCGATTCTAATGTGAGTTGTGGTGGAATTAGTTCATTTTTGAGGTACTATGTAATTACAAAGCTGCGACGGTTTTTTTCTCTTGTTTTTTTTAACATTCATAGTTTCCTTTTTCCTTCTAGCTCTGCTGACCTAGCTCCTGTGTAGCTATTAGCAGCGCTTTGTAAGTGATTTTTTCTTTTGGGCTTTCATATTTTCATATGTATAATATTTGGGCTCCTTTTTTTTACTTCTGATTTCAGAGCAGAAATCGAATTTCTTTGCTGTACCAACGACAGTTCTGTCTGCCTCTAGGATTTTATATATCTGCTGAGACAGAGTCCTACCTAACTCCTGCAGTTGGTATCTCAGGATCCTACTTGCCCTTTGGGTGAAAGTGTTTCGAACCCTTTCTAGGACAACCTAGTTTTTTCTTTGTTTTGTAGACTGCAAATATCCATCCTTTTTTCTAGGCTTAGTACCACTTTCCTAAAGGAACTTTCCTATCTTTCTGTCAGCTCCCTAGTTTACTTAGCTTAGGTATCTGGTATTCTATTCAGGATCAATTCCGATAGTTCCTCCTTCAGAAGTTCGAAGATGTCTGTGAAGTCCTTTGTATCGTGATAGAAAGCTTTTGTGTACGTCTTTGACTCTGGAGCATCTCTATTATCTTTTTGTACAGGGCTTCCATTGGCCTATCGAAAACAAAAGCATAATTGACTAACTAAGGGAACCGGAGAACTTAGTTGTTTTTATTTCTACTATTCTACTATATTGTATTTATTGTAGTTATAGCATTGGTCCTTCCCTGACTCCTTCACAAACTACCGTTTCATTTCAAATGGAGCATAAATGGACTAATGGACTTCATTTTTTTCCATCTTTCGTTTTTTAAAAGAATTTTTTTAGATTGCAAAGGTTTTCGAGCTCTGTCGACGGAATTTCCTTGTAGTAGCTATTTTTTTACTGGAAATTGTAATTCGTGAAAGTCTTTTTAGAATTTTCTTGTGTATTGGAATTTCCTCGGAATTATGTACTTCTTATTTTGGAAGAACACGAAAATTTTGGTGACGGCGGGTCCTCCTCTCTACAATTTAGCGAAAGCCACTTCTTTTTCGTCGTAGTTCTATCTGCGATTCCCCTTCTTTGATTTTTGGATTAGAATTTTCTTTCAAGATCCTGTAATTCCTTGCTAGTTGGTCGAAGTTTTTTCATCTACTATAATATAAATAATATAACTCTTTCCATGAATTTTATATATAAATCTATTAAAAATGAAAAAAAATTCCTTTCTAAATTATTTTATTTAAATATAATTAAATATAATACAAATTAATGATTTCTGCTAGAAAATTTCTAAATAGTCTTTTCCTTTTGTTTTTTTGAAAGCATATCTTTCTTTCTGGACCCAACTGGGATGCTGAGTTATGATCATTCTGTGAGTGGTGACTTCTATGGTGAAGCGTTGTTTTCTTTCTATTATAATTTTATTTTTTTACTTTGATTTTAGGGGTCTCCATTATGACCCCATTCCTCCTTAAACGTATTCGTGCTGTACAAAGCCCTTGTTAAACTTAACTTGCTTGTGAAATGTTTTCAAAGGGTCCTCTGTTGGGTGTCCTTTTTTCTATTCATATTTTTCAGGATCTATTTCTTTCTAGATTTATAGATTGGTAAAGAATGTTTTGAATGGTATCTTTTTGCTTCTATATTAGCATTAGCCTTTGTCTCCTCGCTTTTCATTGATCAATGATTTTTTTTGTTAGGTGGATCGTTATCGATTTGCTCTCATACATACATGAAATCCGCTTTAGTTCCTGTGGATTTGGGAAATAAACAAGGACTTCACATATAAATTATTTCTTGGGATAGATATTATTAAAGTACCACCATTTCCATTTCACTCTCTTTTCCTCTTTTCGTTGTCTGTTCGACCTACTCTTTTTTCTTGTTTTCTTCTTCTCTCCTGTTTTCTCTCTTTCTGCTCTCTTTTCTTATTCTTGTTCTCTCTTCTTCTCTTCTTTCTCCTGTCTTTCTTTCTTTCTTTTGTCTTCTCTTTCTTTCTCTTGTTCTGTCTTCTTTCTTTCTTTCGTTTTCCGATTCTCTCTTCTTTCTTGTCTCTTTTCTTCTTTCTTCTCTGTCTCTTGTTGTTGTTTCTTCTCCTCTTCTTTCTCCTGTCTTTCTTTCTTTCTCTTGTTCTGTCTTCTGTCTCTTCTTCTTGTTCTTCTCTGTCTCTTGTTTTTCTTTTCTCTGTCTTCTGTCTGATCTGCTCTTCTTTTCTTTGTCTTCTGGTTTTCTTTTCTCTCCTCTTCTCTCTGTCTCTTGTTCTGTCTTCTGTCTTTCTTCTCTTTGTCTTGTTCTCTCTTGTCTTTTTCTTTTTTCTCATGCATTCCATTTCTTTCTATACAAAATTCTCTTTTTTTTTTTATCTTTTTTTTCCTAGCACATCATCTTTCATGGTATTTTTTAACTAATTGGCGGTAAAGTAAAGTCTAGTTTTTTCTTTTTGTTGATAGACTTCTTCCCCATGTTGTCTCTCTTTTATCTTCTCCTACAATTATAGATAGGAAAAAAAAAAAATTAAAAAAGCTATCTCCAGCAGCGGGTTAACAGAAGAACTAAGTCTCAAATCAAAATCCATAGAAGTAGAATAAAGTTTTCAGTGAGGCGAAGATGGAAACTGACGAACCTACAAAATAGAATTAGCAGAATCTCCTAAAACTCTTTTTTTGCATGTGAAAAAAAAGGAACGAAAAGTAAAAGCATTTTTTTTTTCAATAGGGGCAAGAAGCATGAGCATAAATCTTGAGGAAAAGTAAAGAAAAAGGTTTCTACTCTCAAAGTCCCAGCATCGCTCTTGATATTGTGTTTTATTTTCAAGCTCTGGCTAATTCAACTCTTTCTATGCATTAAATTGAAGTAAAAAACCAATTCTAGAAAAAATCCAGGGAGATCCAAAGACACGGAGACAGGCAAAAAAGAATCACAAATACAAAAATAGGCTTAGATTCATTGTTTGATCTTTTAGTCAACTACAGAATTTGGGGTTGACATCGAATAATGTAGCTTTCTGGCTTGTAGTAGTGTGGTGGTGAACTCGAAAGAATGGATCATTTCTCGAGTTTGGATTAAGTACTTTAGTTACAAGATCTACTTTCATAAAAAGAAGGTAAAGAGGTTTACTTCCCTTTTATAGAAGTCTGAAATAGTACCTAGAGACTTTTATCTGTTTGCATGGAGGGAAATGGGCTACTTCGGAATTCTTACAATTGTCTTTAGAACTTTCTGGTACTTGGTGATATTAACGGAAAAAGTGTTTCTATAGTTTTGAGTAAGGCAGGGTAGTGAAATTGAGTTTACAAACAAAAAAAACTTGATTACTTAGATTGGGGAGCCACAATTTAAATAAAGAGATTTATACTTAGTTTTTCTGAACTATAGGGCTATCATTTGTCTAAGGATTCGGCCTTCATCAAAACTCCTTTTTATCTTTTTTCTTGTCTCTTCTTTGTTTTTCTCCTTTCCATTCTCTTCTCTCTTCTACTGCTCTTTCTCTCTCTGTCCTCTTTCATCTCTGTATGTAAAACTTTTTTTCCTATTCTTCTCCACGGGCAGATTCTTCCTTTCGTTTGTTACTTGTTTTATATACAATGTGTCTTTTTTTCTTCTTTCTTTTTGGATCTTGGAGGGCGCAGATTCCATTTCTCCTTTCATCTAAGAGAGAAGATTACATCAAGATCAATTTCGGAGAAGGCAGTGTAGCTTTTCTGTATGAGTGAAATGCCTTCTTTATTAGGTGAAGCTCGCTAAGGAAGCTTCCTGATCAGTTCGCAGATTTCATCTAAGATTCTGAGTCCTTGATCATGTTTGGGTACACAGAGGCCCCTGTCCATAGAATGCGGGGGAAGAGGGCCTCTCGGATGCAATCTGGTGGAACTGGCTTTCTTTCCTTTTCTTGTTCTACCCGAAACTCCTCTGTTCTTTCTCTTTTTTGTTTCTTGGCAGGGATTCCTTTTGATGGTCAAAAGTCTTTTTCTTTTTTCTCCTCTCTCTTTTTTCTTTTCTTGTCTCTTTGTCTTCTCTCTTTCTGATTCTTTCTCTGATTCCTTTTCTTCTATCTTCTTGTCTCTTCTCTTTCTCTCTTATTCTTTTCGATTTCTTTTTCTTCTTTTGTTTTTTCTCTTTCACTCTCTGTCTCTTCTGTCTTTTGAGTTTCGGATCTTGTACATATTGGTAACCTATTTAGAAATGTATTTTATGGACTTACAAATTATTCATTTACTTTCACTATTCACTAAGTCGATCTCTTACTAACTAGACTTACTAGAACGCTCTCTTATTAACTTAACTTAAACTACTTTACTTACTATACTCTAACGCAAATGATCTCTTATTAATTACTATCTATCTACTAGAACTATTTCCATTTAGACTCCTCTTCTCCTCCTCCTTTTCCTATTTACATATTGACATAGTCTTTCTTTTTTCTTCTCTTTCTTTTTATTTTTTTCTGGCTTTCTTTTTTCCTTTCTCTTCTCTCAAAAAGGTATTTCGACACTTGTGCTTTCTTTTTTAGGTTTTTTCTTTTCTATTTTCTTTATTTGTTATTTTCATTTTTTTAGGTAGATTCATTAGCAGCCATGTCGACATTTCTCTTTTCTTTCTTATTGGATATTGGATTTTTTCTCCTCCTATTTCTTGGCAGGAGATTTGAATGAAAAGTACGGCTTTGTTTGTGCTCTCTATTTTGTAGTTTCCGATCTGCGATTCCTTCTTCTTTGTTTGGAAAAAAGGTTTCCTTTCTACATCGATTTCATGTTTCCGGTTCATGCATTTTTTTCTCGATTTCTTTGTCTTTTCTAGTTTTTTCTCTCTTTGTTTCTGTATTGCATGCTTCTTTTCTTTCTTCTTCTTTTCTCATATCTCTTCTTTTTCTTTCCTCTGTCTCCCTTTTTCTTCTCTTTTGTTTTCTTCTCTGGTTTGTGATTTCATTCTTTTCTCTTATTCTTTCTATTCTACTATTCTATACGCGGACGGTGGTAATTTCTTTGTCGTTTGTACGTTTTTCCTCTTATGAGACTGTTGATAGGGTTTCACTTATAAGGAACATAAATCCCTTCCTAGGTCTTAACTAGCTTTAAGTAAAAGCGTAGCCTTCTTTTTGGGAGTGCATGACTGGCGAGAGTCTGTGCGCGGATCATCGAGGGTCTCGGTTGAATGTAATGCCTAACTGGTTCTCTTGGAGTCGTCCTTTTTTTCTTTCACTTTATCAAATGGCTTTGGGGGGAGGTTTTTCGGCTTTTTTGCTCAAAGGTCTTTTTTTATTTCTGGTTTTATTTATTTTTTTTCTTTATTTTGCTTTTCTGGAATCCAGGATTTCTCTTTACTTTGTATTGGATGGCCGATCCCTTCCTTTTCTATTTTGTTTTCTCTCATCCTTACCCATGTCCCGCTTTTTAGGCTTTTTTTTATTTCTTTGCTTCCAAAGGGCTTCCCAGATCCTTTCGTCAATGAATACTTTTTTCTCCTTCTACGACTTTCGTCATTTCCTCCTTCTTATTTCTATTACGACTATTAACTTACTCTACTTTTTCTTTTAAAATTATTTTAAATAAAGTAGTTAAGAATAGCGATTCGTTTTTTTTACGTTATTTAATTTATTTTTTCTCTATTACTCTAGCAGCATATGAAAATATTTTCATTCTTTTGTTTCGATCAAAAGTGTTCTTCTGATTTTGGATGAAAAAGAAAAATTTTTATTGCTTGTAAATGAAACAACAAGCAAATACTAACTCTACCTATTTGTTTACAGCAACATTCTTTGTAGGTTCCCAGAATGAAAATATTTACATAGTGTTGGACCAAAACTCTCCATTCCCTGATTCCGCTTTTAGTAGTCCTTATTGATCCCTATCTATGCTATAGGATATTTTTGAATTCGTATTAAGACTAGTATTAAAAATTATTAAGACTAGAAAATTCAAAAATAATTTATAAAAAGAACTAATCTTGATCTACTACTATATTTATAATTTATAGTAAAACTTTTTTTTATATGTACTATTATATTTCTATATCTACTTTCTATATTTTCTATTATATTTCATTTCATATCTATACTATATTTATCTATATATAATATATAAATATTGAGTTTGATCCACTACTATGTACATATCTAGAATTATAACTTAACACTTTTCTCTTTTTATTCTTTTGGAATAATAAAAACTTAGAAAAATGAGACTAAAGTAGGGATTTTCGAGGTCAACAAGCAAATGAAATTTATTTTTTCTAGGTTGTGAGTTTGACTCACTTGTCCTAGCTTTTGCTTTCCTATTCGCGTCCCAAGGGCCCCTCTGATTGATTTTGATTTCATTGTAGACATTCTCTTTCCTAGTTGTTTTTGATTTGTTTCATTATACTTTTTTTTACTCTATTCACTCAGATGTATCTCACTTAGATTTATATACTTACTATACTCTATTTTTTACTTTCTAAAATTTAATTAATTATTAACTATTTTCATTTAATTTATGTAAATAAAATAATGTCAAAATAAAAATAGATTTCACTCTGTCTATGAATTGTTTTTAATGTCATTAATGCACTAAAATGACTACATTCTATTTTCCTGTCCTATCTTCCCTAAAAGCACTTCGTTCCCCTGGGATCTTTCTTCCCTTTTGATCTTTTGTTCTCTTGTCTTCTGTCTCCTTTTTCTTTTTTGTTTTCGCTCCGTTTTTATATTACGTATATGTGTGTTTTTCACAACAGGTCTTTTTGATTCAAAAAAACCCGGGATTTGTCTCTTTTTTTCGTGTTTTTTGAAAAGGGGTCTTTGTTAGTTATTTGGAACACCGGCTTTAAATACCAGTTACAGCAGGTTCGAGCTAGATCTCTGTTGTTTTTCTTTTCTTTCTCTTTGTTTTCTGACACTTGTGTTGTTTTTTTCTATTTCCCTGTTTTCTCTCTTCTCTTCTTTCTCTTTCTTGTTTTCTTTTCCAAGATCCATATTTTTTCCTTTTAAGAATGCATTTCCCTTCTAACACACAGGAAAAGAATTGTTTTGGGAAACTCTTTGTACTAATTTCCTAACGAGAATCAATTTTTTTCTAGTTGTAAATCGTTTATAGGTGAAGCGGAGGATGTTTCCAGATGGATTTTCGGAAATATTGTTTGGTCCCATTTTTTTTGTGTCCTCGAGTCTTGTTATTATTTTTTTTTGATTGCTTTATTATTCAAACTCAAACTAAAATGAGAAATTCTTTTCAGAAATTAATTCTTTGCTTTAGTGAGTCGGATTTTTAGATTTTTAGAACTTATTGTTGTATTTATTTCATGCTGCTGCTTTCGTAGAATTATGTTTTTTTCACGATCTGTAAGGCAAAGCATTGGATATTTAGGGAATAAAGAAAAGATTAATGACATGGTATAAAATATAGTGTCGGAACTACTGACCAAGAATGTTAATATAGTTAGAAATAATTAGAGACAATAATAAGAAGGGAATGCATGAGTAAGCAAGTGATGAAGGAGATACGAATATATAGATGTAGATGTTTTGTTGGAGTTATTAGTTTATGGAATGGACTAGATATGAGGAATAGACTAGATATTAACCTATTTATGTCCAGAATTTCCCATTCATTTATGAAAGACTTATTTTCCCTCCAGATCCTTTTCACTCTTTTTTTTTCTTCCCGGAAATCGGGGACAGTCTACTAGGTATAGCTTTCTGTCTTTCTTTTTTTCTTTACTAAGCTTTTCGTGCCGGAAGCATCTTTTATGAAAAACTTCTTCTACAAATTAAGAACTATACTTCTCTTTTTCATGAATCTTGATTTGTTTTGTATGTAGAGCCTTATGGATGTATTTCATTCTTTATCAACGGAATTCTTTTTTTTTGGTGCAGGTCAGAGTTGCATCTTATTTTTAAATTTTATGTAATTTATTTTTTGTAATAATAATATGTAATGGATCCTGAGCTAGCTAGCTAGAAAGATGGATTCGGTTTCGATTACTTCTTTTAAATACTTATAATTACAATAGCATTTTTGTTCTCTTCTAATGGAACCAAGCTTTATTTTCTATGGATTTTCCAATTTCTTTATTTGTTTCTTCTATCTATTTCCATCTATACTTACTATTTCCATCTATACTTAATTCCTAATTTTTTTTTTAACTTTCTTCTTGAAAATATTCCTTAGTAGAACTTTTACAAGGCCAATGAACCAATCCCCTGGAATCTATTTGTAGTTGTAAGTAACAAGAACTGCTCCGTTTTATTTCGTTGATAGTGGGGACGACTATGATTTTCTAAGTTTTTAAGAAAAATATAGGGTTTTAATTTAATATTTATTCGAAATGGAAATAGGCTTACACAGAGAATGCCCTTTCATGCAGTCCTAAGCAGAAATTTTTAATGATCTAGTCAGAAAGTTTTGCACAAAGAAGATTGTGGAAACGACTTAGAAATAGAAGATAGAGAAACCCCGGAAAGTCATTCTATAGTTTCCAATTATGTAAAATAATAATAAAAGATGCGGTTAGAAAAGTATAGAAAAAAGAGAGCAGAAGGAGAAACGCAGGAAAGAAGAAGTTGCATGAATAAAAACCCGGAAAAGAAACTAGTTTCCAAAAGAGCTGTGGAAGAGAATGAAGATCCCAAAGCAATCAGAAGGAAAGAACAGACTTAGCAGATGGAAGACCTAGGGGGAAAGAGAGGATATGAAATATCTAAGACACAAAACTACAATGAGAAAACGCATTTTCAAATACTGATCTCAAAGAAGAAAGTCAATAAAGAGTATGGAGGTGGAAAGAAAGGAGGAAAGAGAAGCAGGAAAAGGAGAAAGAAGAGACTCCATGACGGAGGAAATGAGTGTTAAACAAACCAAGGTAAACTTCAGTATAAAGAAAGAGATTAGATCGAGGGCGAACTTCGAAAATGGTCAATGCTTCGTTCTTGAACAAAACAGGGGTAGACGAAATAGGTATGTCAGGAAAACTGCCGGTCATTGGATAAAGAGAACAAGGGGCCTTAGTGAAAAGGTTACTAGATAAGGACTAAAGAAATAGGGCCGCCATTGGGTGGTAGGCCATAAAGGGTTTGGCCCATGCACCCGATTCAGAGTAGTTTTAGTGTTCGGGAACGGGGAGGTAGGGAAGGATCTTCGGGGATGAGTTGTTTCACCGTAAGGGGTAGGGTGGGTTCCGGTTTTTCCGGTATATGGATAGAAAAGAATAAGAAAGAAGCTTGGCTAGACTGCTTTCTTAGGAAGGAAAGCTAGGAAAAGGCTATCTTCCACCAATGCCACCAGTGGAGAATTTAGGATTGCTTAAGTCAGAATTGCTTTTAGTCTAATGGGAAGGTCAGAAAAAAAAACGAAGTAGCTTCTGGTTCGTCGATGGATTCTTTACAAGATGTTAAAAAGTTGGCACTAGCCCAAAGAAAGTTTTTCATTTTCAAACATGCATTCTATTATAATATTATAATTATACAACAATAGAGAGAAGGTGGGCAAATCCGTATAGGAAGCTTAAGTCATCACGAGACGGCAGGCGGTTTCTTTAAGCTTCGCCGATATTCCGTTAAGTGGACTAGAACGAACTCTCCGGTTTTCTAGTGGGACGCCGGTCCCTTAGGATCCTATAAGATGTCGAAAGATGGTGTAGCTGCTAGAAGCGTATGGAGGGACGGTCCCTTTAAAAGTCTTTTTTTGATTCCTGTGGTTGTCATCGAAAATAGGCGGAACAGAAGATTTGGGTCGGAAAAGTGGATTTATCAGAAAGGGGCGTTTGGCTTTCTTCGTAAAGAAGGCTTTCTCATACAAAAAGGTCTCGGTCAAAGAAAGATTTCCTGGCATTGTTGAACTTTTCAATTGGTTTTTTCTGAGTTTCTTTTCGTCAAGATAGTATGAATTGGCATAGTTTGAGGCAGCAGCGTTATACGAACTTTATTTTTATGAAAAAAAGAGGAGCCTATGTCAATGATAAAGATACACGTATGATCTGTACCTTTTATACGACTTTTTCAGTCTTTGATGAAAGACTTTATAAAGTGTTTCGAGATTCTGGTCGTAGGCCAGAATACGAAGGAATATCAGAGGATTAGCTGCTGAATGCCTAAGACAAGAGAGCCCTTTCTTTTTTATATTATAATATTATATTGGAATGGAAATATAAGGGTTGATACTGCTTATATATATAAATTATTAATTTAATGTCGAGAAGCCTACTAGGTGGTCGGTATAAGGTCTTTGGTATACTATCTAAATCTAACTAGGGTGTCGACTCTACGGACTAAAGTTATAGGTCAGGAAAATGTTATATGGCTGGTGTCAGAATGGAAATCGGTTATATAGATCAAATTGAATCGGAAATAAAGCTCCACCGAAAGCAGAAGCAGGATGTCATTGCTTTAAAGTCGTCAAATTTTTTTTTTAGAATCTTGTTTTTATTTTCTTTTTTAATATTTTTTAATACATAGAAAATTTTTACATAGACCAAAGCCTTTGTCGGAGAAGAGCAGTTGGATAGCCTTTTACGCTAGCAGGTCGTCCGGGGTTCAGAATTGGAATATCGATTGGTAGTTGTTCGGCAACTACACGAACTTTGGTATATGGTATATATTATTATTATTATTTATATATATTATTATCTATTCTATCTATAATATATATAATATATATAATAATATATATAAATATAAGCAAAAAGTCCTAAGGGGAGCGACACTTTATGGAAAATAAGATGACATTGCTTCAAAGATCTCTCTTAGTGGATTCACTTCTTTTGACTCAAAAATGAAATCAGCATGTGGATCAAAAAAAAAGAAAGTGTGGGGCAGACTTCGGGTTGAAGGAAAGATTTCATAGAAAAATGGGGTGCGCGAGCAAGTATGTATTACTTTTTGGCTTGGAAGTTGATCTTTCAGAGACCGGTTCCTCCAGGAACGATGTCATCAACATCACCAAGTGGTGGTCCTTTTACAGGGGGGGTGAAACGAAAGTTTAAAAAGCGTCAGGGATCCTATATGGTTTTCACGGACGACTAGTGTACAAGAAGTTACATGCGAAGTCCTACTTATGAAGATCAAAATTGAAATGGCTCCGGTGAAATAGATAGAAAAATAAGCTTCTTCTGAGGGTCCCAGATAAATGTCCATAAATCCTCGTATTGGAGGGAGGCAGAAACAGCCAACTGGGAACAGAGGAAAAGAGGAGAGTGAAAACGCACCAATACCGTAAGCGTGGGGGAAGTTCTACATTTTTTTTTGTTTGCATAAGGAGGCGGGTCTTAATAAGAAAAAATAATAAGAAAATATAATATAAGTCCGAGACGGAAAAGGGAGTCCTTTTGGGGGTCATAAGTAAGTAAATAAAACACATAGGGTTTGTTTTCACTATTCGTTCAAAACTTTTTTATTTTTAATATTAGAAAGGCGTTTAGCCGAGAACTTTATGAAATGAAAAAAGATGAAAAATTGTACAAAGTATGCTTGCCCCACATATAGTTTATATTAGAGACCTTGTATCGGTCTCAAATCGTAGGTCAAATTAAAAAAAGAAGGAAATCTTGTTCACTCGAAAAATTTTTTTAAAAAGACCATTCTGGAGCATAATAACTAAATAGGTATTTTTTGATAAAATAGGGATCTGGTGGTATCTATGTAATATCGGGGACTGTAATGTTTTATTAGTAGATATTTTTCCTATAAACGGAAAGAACTTAAGTCTAGAATATCCATTTGCTGAGGCGAAAAGGGGAATTGCCCTAGACGAAGACTTAGAAAAAAACAGGGTATAGTCAAAGCTTAGACCATAGATTTTTTTCTTTTAGTGGATATCGAACAGGAACTTCGGCGCGGTTTTCTTTCAACGAATAGCTTGTCATTAGGGGAATTTCTTTTGATATGAAAAGTAAGTCGGCATCAAACAAGATTAGTTGTAAATTAAAATATATATATAATACGGATACGGTTTTATTATTAAATAATTAATATTTCATTTAATTTAGTCATTTTTTTGTTTATTTATATTTTAGTATTAGTATTTCTAATTTATTTCTAGATTTCTAGTAATTTATTTTTTTTATTATTTATTTTATATTATTTATTTTCATTTTCTATTTTTATA
>JAYMSM010000057.1:0-25098 GCA_036897885.1 Plantago crassifolia | reverse complement strand
CATACAATATATAATTAGTAAAAAAAAAATTAAAATAAAATAAAAAAAATTATAGTTAAAAAAAAATATAAATAAAATAATTAAAAAAGAGAAAAGATAAGAATAAGAAAAAAAGTCAAAAATAATAGCTACGAGGTAGGGAAAAAAGAAGAGGCTCGGAAAAATGAAGACAAGAGAGCAGAAAGAAAGTAGAATTCACAAAAAACAACCCTGAAAAAAGGAATACTCTATAACAGATCTGTAGAAATATAAAAGGGAACCCAACATCGAACATCAAAGACCCTACTGATGTACTTTATTTTTTACCTAACTACTCATATACTTACTGCATGAAAAATTGTTTCCCCCCCCCCAAAAAAAATAAGTAAATTTCTTATTTTGTTTTGGGGTTGTTTCTAATGAGACTTTCTTTTTTATTTATTGTTCAAAAGGGATCCTTTCTAAGCCATACCCAAAAGAAAAAATATAATTTATATCATAGAAGATGTAGATATTTTATATTTATATAAAAATAAAGACCCTACCTAATAATATATTAATAATATAATATATGTAATGCAAATTAATGTAGAAATTTGGTTAATAGTTTTGTAGTATTTAGTAGTATAGTATTCGTTAAAGAAAAGAAACCTTTCGGGTAAAAGATGAATAGAAAAGAGAAGAAGGTCGCACTTACAGGCACAAAAAAACGAGTAAACAATTCAGTCCTAACAAAAAAAGGAAAAATTAGGAATAAGGAATCTCCATAAGCAATAATTTTGAATTATGTCAGAATTGCACCAATCACCGAAGATCTTTGACGTGGATGTTTTGAATGATTTACCTAGCTTCTCCAAAAATAAATCAACCGGAAGGTCGTAAAGAGAAAGAAATAAAGGAAGAAAGGGAGCTAAGATAAGAAAAAAGCAAGAATATATTTAGAAAAAAATTAAAATTTATAAAAAGACTCATTTTTTCTAGAAAAATAAAATAATATAGAAAATAATATAGTCATTTAAGAGTTCGCGAAAGAATTTTCCTCTATATATTCTATCTATGGAAATAGAATATAGAAAATCCAACAAAGACTAGAGGCGGAGTCGTGAAGAGTCTGGTCCTTCCGTTAATACTATGTCGTTGAAATAGACCAATTTCCAACTTAAACACCGAAAATAGGAAAAGTTTTTATTTTTTTGTTGGAATTGATCAAAGAAATAAAAACTTTCTTCCATTTTCTAAAAGTGGAAACTTTACTTTAGTAAAATTAGTAAAAAAACTAGGAAAAAAATAGTCAAAAAAAGCTATTTTTAGAATAGAAAAATAAGAAGGAAAAAATTGTCAAATACAGAAATAATAATTTCTAGTTCTTTAAATATAGATTAAATATAGAACAGTACGGAAAAAAGAATAACAAAGCCTAAAAAAAGAAAATGAAAGAAGAAAAGAAATTAAGAAAGAAAACAAAAAAACTTTTTTACTTACATATATATTACATACAGAAATAGAAAACACGTTGAAGCAAATAAAAAAAATACCAAAAATAAAAGAAAGAAGACATTGGAAATAAAAGGAGATCCTTGTCAAATGGAATCTTACTTCTCCCCGAAAGTTCTCCCGAAAAAATGAGACGAGAAGAATCTTTTCACTATTCGAAAGTTTCCATAGCTTCGACTTGGAAGGCTTGCGAGAAAATAGAATAAAAGAGAAAAGAAAACGAAAACAGATTACTAGAGCCTAGTGTCCTCGATCCAGAGCTTACGACTTCTAAGTATTCACGAGTTCAAAAATAATTGCATTTAAAAATGATGAAAGACCTGCGTTAAGATAGCTAGGAGAGGAAGGAAACAAAAAAACCAAGAACGACATTACCAAACATAGAATAAAATCCTTCTCAAGCACTTCGAAAGAGGGGGTTGGGGGGAATAAAGAGAGCTCCCTAGAAAAATATGAACGAAAAACAAGGAAACATGCAACGATCGATAATTACAATTAATATTACTATTACTTAAATCCTATTATACTTCTATTTGAAAGCAAGTAGAGAGACTTGTATGAAATTATATAGATAGTATAGTAATAGATAGTATAGTAATAGATAGTATAGTAAATCAACCGAGTCACCATGAATAAAAGAAATCAAAACGAACAGAAAATAAATACACTTCAAAAAGTGAAACGAAATAAAAAAACAGAACCCCCTGCCGAAGAAAAAGAAAGGAAGCCAGAAAAAGAAAGGGAAAACTTGAAATGCCTTATGAGTGTCAAATCCGAAAAAAAGAATTTGTACCCGAAAAATTAGATTGTCTTGGAAAGGAAAACTTCCCGCCGAAGAAATCGGATTCTATCAAAAAGAGAGAGGGAAAAAGTGCCTGAAAGAAGACAGAAACAGAAGAAAAAAAAGAGAAAATACAAAGAAAGAAAGGGGGAGGAAAGGGGAGAAGAAAAGGAAAAAGACAGAAAACAAAAGTAAAAAAGAAAAGAAGAATTCTAAAAAAAGATAGAGAAAGAGGAGAAGAAAAAGAGGAGATCGCAGTCAGAAAAAAAAAAGAAAAGCAAGGAGCCCCTGATAGAAGATAGAAGTACCAAATTCCGAGTAAAATAGTAGTGAACTCTTCCTACAACTAAGTAAAAAAGGGATCTTGGAGAACAGGACATTTGAATAAACCAAAAAGTTTTGTCTACAAAGAAAAACCTAATCTAATTATAACACATCAAGAGTGCAAAGGGAAAGTTGGAATACTCTGTCTATGTCCTAGTATCCATAAATAAAATAATTTACACGTATATTTTACTAGTTACTAGTAAAAGGTTCCTGATT
Organism: Plantago crassifolia; assembly: GCA_036897885.1. Taxonomy (NCBI): domain Eukaryota; kingdom Viridiplantae; phylum Streptophyta; class Magnoliopsida; order Lamiales; family Plantaginaceae; genus Plantago; species Plantago crassifolia. The sequence continues at coordinate 22,301 of JAYMSM010000057.1, read as the reverse complement.
AACACACTAAAACCTTTGAGAGAGAAAGTGGAAGCCCCAAAAAGAAATGATTTCAGATATTGTTTTTTAGCAAATACAGCCCTTTACGAGTCTTATGCATATGAGTGTATTTTTGGAATAGGAGATCCCTTAATGCAAAAGATGGACCAGAGGATGCAAAACAAGTAAACATGCTACGATGATTACTATTAAATAGAAATTGTATAAAGTCTCGACGAATACAATTCTATCTATAGTAATAGTTTAGTTATAATTAGTTATAATATATAAAAAATAAAAAGCCTTGAGGTGAAACGATGGAAGCCAGAAGTATAAAGCAGAAAAGGAAGAAAAAAGAAAGAACAAGAGAGAGAAGAACAAAGAGAGCAACAAAAGAAGAAAAAACCAGATCGAAAAGAAAACACAATAGAAACAAGAAAAAGAAGAAGTGGGAAAAAAAGTATCCATTCGAAAAGGAAAAAGAGAAGATAGAAAAAAGAAAACAGAGAGCTGGGCTATATATAAGATAGATGACATCCAACTGCTCGATCGAAGAAAAGAAGAAAGAAAATCCAGCTTCCATTAGCAGTCCCACAGAAAGTCTTCGCTAGCCAAGATTATTCAAAAAAAAAGGATATCTCAGAGTTTTTCGCATTAAAGAACACAAAATAGAATTGGCATAGAAAGACTTCCTGCATACCTCCGAAATTTCATCCAGTCAGGATCGAGCGATCTATGATCTATCAAAAACCAAAGTTTTCCTAAGTTTTTGAAAAGAGAAAAAACCAACTAAAAATCAAGAACGAAACCCGCTTGAAACCCTGCTTTCTCGTTCGTAGACGAATTCCATGTCTTGACCAGGAAAAACCCTTTCCCCAACACACAAAATGTCTGCCCGAAATACGACAAGGCTCTCCAACCACAGCTCCCCAAAATAATGCCTACACCTTTTTGAGAAAGAGAAAATCCATCATTCATACCATAGTAGGAATTTCCAATAAAAATAAATAAAGCATACCTTCTTCCTATCTGAAACATTTCGAGCACTTACTAGAAAATTTTCTGCAAGATCCGCTGCTTGATCACAGAAAAGAATAAGAAGCCGAAACCAAAGACGTCTAGTTCTCCATTTGTCCATAGTGGACTATCCAGAAAAAAAATATCTTCTCGCATGCATGAATTCTAATAAGCTACAGGAAAAGAGTAGAATCAACTATAGCTATAGTATATATACTTACTTGGAATCAGAAAAAAAGAAATTTCAGCTATTCAAATTGAAAGATCTAATCTTAATTAATTAAAGAAGCAAAAAGCTTCCCGTCGAAGAAATATGCATAAGAAGAATAAATTGGAACAAAAAAGAAAAATAAGTAAAAGAAGAACAAGACAGAGTCCAAAGTAGAGAGAGAAATAAAAAAGAAAGAAGAAGAGAGAGCAGGGGATGTTTTGACTTTCGGATTCCACGGAGACCCCCACGTGCTTCGTGATCGATCAACGAAATCCTAATTCAAAAAATGGAAGCCAAGATTCGAAATGGAGAGAAAAGAAAGGAAAAAATATCTAAAAAGTACAAGAAGAAAAAGAAGCAAACATCACTCGGTGACATCCTATAGCAGGACGATTGTAATTGAAAAAGAATATAGAATAAGTAGAAAGTAGCAGTAGGACTAAAACAAGGAAGTAAGGAAGTTCAGTAAAAAAAAGCTATCCAAAACAAAATAAGAGCAGGAGAAGAAAAAATACTTGACCAAAGAGAGAAATTGAAGTAAAAATGCATTGAAAAATAACAAAACAATAAGAACTCTACATCGCTCCCTAATAGGGATAGCTCCCAATAAGACTTCGAAAATCACTTGACATAGGAAAATACCCTCTCCAGAGTTTTTAGGAAAATGAAGTCAGGAAAACCCTGATCAGATTGACATAACAAGTCCAAAAAACACAAATGAACCACTTAAGTAAAATAGGAACGAGATCAAAATGCCGAAAATTTCCTAAACCTATGGAAAAATCTAGAACTGAGTCAAAAAAGAAAAAAAGGACACTTTTGGGAAGCACTGTAAAAAAAGTTCGTGAAAGCGTTTCTCCTTCTAAAATTCATTTTGTATTTGAAATTTTATTTCATGCAAATGAAATGAATAAGAGAAAAAAACGAAACTAATATAAAGAAAAGAATAAAAAGAAGTCCGAAAAAATCCCGATCCAGAAGACAGAAGAGACTAAACCGCAGTCATAAGTCAGAAAGTCCTCTCCAAATAATAAAAAGATATGAATGAAAAGAAGAACAACAACAGAAAAACTTAAATACTACAGACTAGGAATACGGAAAAGAATCTAGTAGTATCAACGAAGCGACTTAGGGAAATGGACCAAAGGCTTTCACTAATAAAAATTTTTACTAGATCTGAGAAAGAAAGCAGCATTTCAAAATATACTTTACTTTATTAATTATTAACTATTTTTTTTACTTTTTTTCTACTTTTTACTTTATTTTTATTTTCGTTAAGTTTTTTCACGATTCACTATTTTTTTGCATTTCACTAATTTACCTATCCAAATGGAACTAACTTGAACTTCCACTAAAAATATGTATGTGAATGAAATATATGTGAAAAAAATAAATAACAATAATTTTTAAATATCATATCGTAAATGCAAGCTTGCGAATGGAAGAATTCCAGAAATGAAATGAATGAATCAACTAGATTTGTAGTGAGATCAAATAGAAAAACATAGAATACAAACACCAAATAAATTATGGAAAGATATAGGCTTAGCATTGGGTCCTATCCCCCAGACCAAAAAGGGGAAGCATCTTTTAATACGGTCTCCACCACAAAACAAAAAAAGATAATGACTACGTTGAGAAGAATTCAAAAAAACAAATAGAGTGAAAGAAATAAGAAAGAGAGAAAAAATAAATAGAAAAATAAGGAATCTACATATTACATATAAAAAAAATGATCGACTAAAAGAAAGACCAACAATGGAGAAGAGAAAAGGCTGAAATAAAAAAAGAAGTCAAAAAGACAGAAGAGAAAAAAAAGAGAAAGAAAATAAGAAAGAGAACAAAAAAGGGACAGGACCCAGAGAAGCAGAACCCAGAATCATATCCAGATCAAACACAGAAAACCACAATAAGAAAAAGAAAGGATTCTACCTAGACCACTCCTTTTAATAATATTATTTATTTTATGAATTACTCATTTATTTCGAATTTATATTTTGACTCCTATTTCTATTTTTATTATATTGCAATTCACTTGTCAATTTTAAATTGTATGTGAGCGATTTCTGTCTCTTTATTTACAAAATAACATTTTTTTATTTCCATGCTGCTTAATAAATAAGAAAGCAAGGAGAGCAGCGCAGTAAAGAGATTCCCCCTTGGAACCACTAAGACTGCCGGACTATGTTTGAGCCTTCACCCTGGGTTTTAATTTAAGGTAGAAATTTCTAGAATTATCCAATCAAAGAACACGTAAAAAAAGCTTTGAAAACAGGGAGAAAGCCACCGAGTAGAAGAGCCACCCCCAAAAAAGGTAGCAGAGAGGAAGTCAAAAAAAAAGAAAAAAAGAGGTTCCAAAAATACAAAAGGAAATTTTTTCTATTTTTATTTTTAGTATTAAGTTTAAGTAAAATTTAAGTATTAAGTAAAATAAGTTTTTAAGTTTTAAGTAAAATTTAAGAATTTAAGTATTACTTCATATAATTTATTTTTTTTTCAATAAACTTTTTAATTGTTTTAATTGTAATATATATATAAATAAATTGTAATATATAATAGAATTAATCTTAATTTATTTTAATTTACTATCAAAATTTTCATTCTAACAAAGCTATTTTCCCTTCTTTTTTCTGGAAAAAAAAAGAAAAACCAAAACTTCAGTTAAAGTAGGTATTTTGAGGTGAAGTAGAAGATTCCATTATTTAATTTTTGTTTTGGAAGCAGTTGGCAGCTGTCCTTCTACCAATACCCAGGGTCCCTTTTAATGCAATGCGTATACTTGCTTTGACTTCATTGCTTTCCAAATTTCTCTATTTTCACTCTTTCACTATAACTAACTAGACTTTATTCTAAAGGCTCCTTCCTATTTACTTCACTTCTATTCTCAAAATTTTCTCTTTTCTTTGTCTTAGTTTTGCATGCACGAGTTTTGCTTCTTTAATTTTTAATTAGAAAATAGTTGAAAAGTGTACTTCCATTCAATTCATTTTAAGTAAATTACTCTGGTTCCTTTTTTGTGAGAGAGGATCAGCCTGAAAAGTTCTAAAGGACTCTTACGAAATTTTCTTCGTAGGATACCTGGATGTAGGGCCCCTAGTCAATTTCCACGACTTTTTGCTTACTTACAAGATTCCTATCCTCGTTGTTCCCATTCGTTATTGTCTATATCTATGTCTATTTCTACTTTTACTTATAAGATATATAAGATATGGAAAAATGAAACTATTCTTAGTACGTTTAATTTAACTAGTATTTAGGGTTATTAAACTACTATCTATAAACTAGAACTACCTAAAATTTTTAATTTAATTTATAACTTTATTTTTACTAGATACTAGATTTATTATTTGTTTGCTTATTGATCGGAAAGGAAGGAGAAATAAATGAGATGAGAACCATCCCATCGCAGCGAAGCAGAGTGAAAGCACAAAGTTTTTAGGTCCTGTCCAAAACAAGCAAGGTGACATAAAAAGTAGGAACTATCTAATAAGAATCCAAAAGAAAACGTTGAAAGATATCTACCTAAACATTTTTTGCATAACCGAAAGTAAGGGAGAGGGAGAGCTTCTAGAAAATCCATATCATTTTAGAGGATAATGACTCCAAAGAAACAGGATAGAATGAAAATCTATATAAATATAACACTCAAATGCTCCCTTAGAAAAGTCATAGAATTTAAAATATGTTAATTAATTCCAGAAGGAAAAAGATTTTTATTGGTGGAAAGAATAATTCACAAGCTGTCCATATATCGTAAAATTTAACTAACACAAAAAGTCAAGAAAAAAACCCTGGTAGAACATTTTCCAATCAAAAGGCTGTATATTGTGAAATATAAAAAAATAAAGTAAAAGCAACGACAATCATTCTTAGGATTATAATTCATAACGTATGTTTTCTAATTTCTATATTACATAAATACATATTTTTACATATGAAAATCCAGAAAATATGAATGAAATTTCTACCGAAATATTTTTTATATTTAATAATTTAATATATAATACTTTTTTGACATGAATTCTCTGGTTTTTTCCCTCTTAATATGACACTTTTTAGATCTGTTCTTGGACGAAAGTTTTGAATTTTTCATCTACGTATTTTAATCTATGTTAATTCTATGTTAATGATAAATCCTATGGATTTTGCATTTTGTGATTTCTTCGGGATACTTTTCCAGCAGTTTTTGTCCCTTCCTTAGCCAGCCAGATCTACTTTAGTTTTTTATGACTTACTTTATAATGTATTCCATTGCAGAAAAAGATTTTCCTCCATCCAAATTAGAATAAATATAAATAATTTTTTCTTCTAATCAATTATATACTCAAACAATTATAGAATATAATTAGAAGATATGAAATAATTTTTAATTTGGGGTTCTTTGAAATAAGTCAAAAACAATTGGAAGAATTTCTGTATTTTGTCCTATTTCTATATACTCAATACTCAATTGGGAGAATTTCATTTTCATAGTTTTGAATTGAAGACTATTTATTTTTTGAATTTCTTTTGTTTTCTAATGTTTGTTTACATTAAATATTTTCTCTGTGGATAGTTTTTTTTACAAAACAAAAGAAAACCTAGCACCTGTATTTTAAAAAGATGCTTATGGTTTTTGGTATTTATTTTTTTTATTTTCGATGATGCTTCTTATTTTTTCTTTCTTTTTAACAAGCTTTTTTTTTTTCTGCTTGGTGGAAATTGCATTTCAGATTTCTTTGATATAGATGAGTTTTTGACGAAAGCTTTTTATTCTTCTTCACGTAAGAAATTTAGGAAAAATTAAATTTCTAAATATATTTATTTTTTTGCTATTATATTAATTTAATGGATTCTATTAGATATTTTGATTTTTATTACATTTTTTATTATTTAGGAAGTTTTGTAATAATTTAGTAAATTTTTTATTTTTTTACTTTATATTTTAATTTTATATAATATTTGGCTTTTTTTATTTTTTGTCTGTAACCGACCTCTTCTTTGATCTTGATTTTGTTCTCTTTTATTTGCTTGTTTTATTGAATTTCTATCAAATAACGAGTGAATAAAGTTAGTTAATAGAGTAGGTAATCACATTCTAAGGACTATCCATTCTTTTTTCACGGAGTTATCCTTTAGAAAGCAAGTTGCTAACGAATTCCTACTTATTCTTTTCTATTTCTTGGATTCACTGACTTTATGGACTGGAGTCCCCGAAATATATGAAAAATTTAGGGTAAAAAAAATTTTTGATTAAGATCGGGGTTACAAAAAGTTTTTTAACTTTCTATTTTATATATTTTATTTTTACTAATTTGGGGAACTCATAGGATTGTTCACAAAGGGGCCTTTCTTTCAATTCAATATATACATTACCAATTAGAAATCATTACAAAATAGAGGTAGCACATTCATGGAGTCCGGGAAGGATAAAACCAAGACCATTCAAATAGAGGGGTGAGGTGAATATATATGATATATATCTAGTAATATATTTCTAGTTCACAGCAGGGACATTTTCGCCTGCAAGCCCTTAAAAAAAGGATCAGGATGGGGAGACACTTATTTATTTTGGTTAAGCTTTCGCTCCAATGAAAGGAAAAGGCCTATGGACTGCTTTTCGGTCAGCATGCTGTAAGCGCACTATGACCGAAAAAATCTTTTTGGCTCACTCCTGTATATGTAAAATAAATAGAACTATAGCCTCTCCCCAAGTTCGGCTCTACCTGAAAAAAGTTCCAGAAGCGTTTAATTTTAATAGATAAGTGGCATTCAATTTTTTTGTTATTTGTTGATTTAAAGAAGTGAGGAAGTACTCATAGCTTTCAGCATCTCGGAGGAGGAAAATGGAAGGAATAACATTCTAATATAAAATAGATAATAAGGAAAGAAGAAAAGCAACTTTCAAGGTGAAAGTTGCTTTTTTCAAAGGAAAATTTACCTTCGCTTAGGAATATAGAAACTTTTTGAGTCATACGCCAAATCAAAATATTTTTGATATCTCAATAGTCAAGATCTCTCTTTATTGATCGCTCTCCCCCGACTTCACTATTGGTAGGAGATCTAACGACTGCTGTTGAGAAGAGGAATTGTTTTATTCAGACGATTCGTTCAGGATAAAGGCTTCAGAATGCGCTCTTAGTTTTTAATACTACCCTTTGCAGAAGATCATTTCTGTTCCCCTTTTTTAGCTTGTGGAAAACTAATTCTTATAAAAGTTACCTTTATCTTAAATACGATGCTGTGTCTGAGAATCTAAGATCATACTTTCCTTTTTTTCTATCTTGCTCTTACCTTGTTAATGGACGAGGAAGTGACATATAATATAAAGAATAGAAATCGAATAAGCTAAGCTGCTGATTTACTAGGATTATTCCCTTTACTCTTTTTCGGGTGAGCAGGTGGTAGACATAAGAGAATCTCTTGCCTTCTTTCTATAAAAGCAATTCATTGCGATTACTTTATGAAAAAAAACATCAAGTTAAGTCCTACGTTTCACCCTGACTAGGAAAAGGGAAAAGAGGGACTCCAAAAATGGATTTGCTAAAGAAGTTTTTAAGGCAAAGGAGGTTTTTTATTTCCTTGGAGAGTGAAAAAAGTTCTAAGATGACTATTCTTACCTGTGTCTAGGATAAATCAAAATAGTAGGGTGTCTAGCAGTTCACCCTAAAATAAAAATAGTTGTCCCACGAAAGCTTTATTTATTAGATATATAGATATATATTACCGGACTGGGGAATAAATATCAAGTAAAATTTCTTACTTGTAGGCGTACTGGAATTACCCTTGCCATGCGGAAATACAACCACGGGTACGAATACTGCCGCCAAGAATGAATAGTTTCACTACATATATAGATATATGGTAATCTTTCTGGTGCTTAGGTTAGTCAAACTATTCCGAGGTTATACCGTTCAAAACTCTCTAAATAAGGGACTTGAAGTTCTACCAATCCCCACCCACTCTAAACGAACTAAACAAGTAAATTGCAAGAAGAGAAGCTCATATTATTGGACTCCTCTCCATAAAGTTGCTAGAAATCAGTGGTTGATCTAGTAGTAAAAGAAGGAGAAATGTATTTCTTTCGGCCGGGCAAAATCTTTTTGATTTATTTTTCCATCAAGTCAATTCAACCCATTTATTTTTTCGGATAGTGAGCCTAAAATTAACAGGCCTAAAGGGATAGCAAAATTGGGCGATCCATCTATCTATCAAAACCTTTCCTTCCTCTTCTACTCATGAGGTTAGAGAATTCAACTTTCCCTTCTATCTCTTCCCAGAACTCTAGAAGACGGAATCGGGTTAATTTCTGAGTCAATACAGAAAGAGTGACTACTCGAAAAATGTCCCTATTAAGAAGGAGGGATTGGGTACTTGTTAAGTAAGCTAGCCTTAATTACATCTAACCTCACTGACGAAAGGGACCCCTTCATTCCCGCTAAGGCCGAAATGTGGTTATTCTGCCACTGGATCGACGACTAGGTGGGAAGAGGAAATGAACTTCCTAGTCTCTTGCTTGATAGTTTCTGCTTTTTTCCTATCTGGCGTCAAGGCGCCATAGTTCTTTCACTAATTCAATTACCTTTGTCAAGAAATGCATTTATTCTTATGAAAAAAATGGAAAAATTGCTCAATAGTCCAAAGTCAAAAGTCTGACCATAAATTAGAATATAAATTAATAGAAATTGGTCCTTTTACCTGTCCTTTCTTTACGAAATAGGTGAGTTTTCCTTAGTTTTCTTTCATTTCCTTATCTCCAAACCTGGAAAATCTTGTAGAACTTGAGTAGGGGAACCCCTGAGAGCCCCATTACGGATACTGCTCAAGGTTTTCTGGACTGCCATAACAATAGATGAATAGGAGCCTACTCTAACTAAGAACAGCTTCTCTAGAAAATCGCATAGAAAGGATCACAAAGGATAGAATTCTTGTCATCGGTGAGAGCGTCTAGACTGAGACCTGAGGATATAGCTCCAAGTCCAGCATACGAAGAATGCGCATCCACCCAAGCCATTGAGAAAGCCTTTGCTTTAGCATAAAAGAAAAAGGTTCCAATGGGTCAAATTTTGAAATAGAAGGAAGTGCTGCGCTTTTCAGCACCTTTTTTGACCAAAAATAGTCGCGATTTCCTTCAACAGATTTTGGTTCGGATGCTCTTTCTTCTTCTAAGTGAGTGGATTAGCTAGGCAGAAAAATTCGCAAAGAAGAGATTCCGGGATCAGTCTATTTTTTATATTTATTTTATATATTTATTATAATTTATTCGGGATGGTATGGAAATCCACTTATGACTTACCAGGCTGGGATAAAATCTCAGGTCAGGTTGCTTTCTCCTTCCTAGTTTTTTCTGGTAGATTAAAGGCGAGGAATTTATTTCTTCTTCTTTTCGTTCTGCCGCTATTTGTTTATATAAAGGCCTTTCTTTAAAAATAATGCTAGAGCTCGGTTGTTCGCTATTTAGTATTTCTTGACTAATACTAAAATACTAATAAGTAGAGGCCCACTTTACTTAACTTTACTTGCTGAGAGGGTAGAAACCTTAAAGAGATCAACCAATACGCATACTGATGCAACACAAGGGTGATCTTAGATCAGCTGATTGGGGCGTCCATTGGTGAAACTCGGCCGGAACCTCAATACTGTCTAGTTCCCGAAGAATTACTAGTCTAGTTTAGTGATAGAGGTGGGGATTGGGTGGTTTACTATGGCTCTAATGCCGGCAATGAAGCAAACAAATAGGAGAACATGCGGACCTCTCTGAGATTCAGAGGAGCTGGTTACAGGAGTTATTCCTATAAGCTTTGTAACATTTTTCCCTTACAGTTTTCAGCACATTATTGTCCCCTCTCTACAAGGATAAAAACCTATGCCTTTATATCAGTCTGGATTAGGCTTTCGGGCTGTAGAAGTTGATTATAGTAGGTTTCTAGTATACTTAATCTTTTTCATATTTTCTAATGTAGAAACAGAACTTTCTATCCTGCTCGGGGAAGCAACAGGAAGGCGAAGCCTAGGTGATGAGGTCGGGTCAATAGACCGGCAGAGGAGAACTCAATTACTAGCAAGAAAGAAAGTACAAAAATAAGTCGGCAGTGAGGAGGGACTTTCTTAAGGCTTCATAAGCAATCTTTATCGAGAAGGTTTAAAGGATTCTTATTTTTAGGTTTTAATTTAAGTGAATGAAGATTTCTTTTTGTGCGGAAATAAGGGCTACTTGAGTAAAATTTTTTCTAATGCCAAAACACATTAGAAAAAAAGGAATGAAGCGAATCTGGGGAAGCGAGTATAAAAAATAAATGTAAAAAATACAAAAAAAGAGTGAGGAAGAATTCCCTTTGTATTTTTCAGGTAAGAGAGAAGAGAATTCTAGTGACAAAACAAGGAAGCTTGGGAAAAGTAGAATTAATAACTTAACAGAGAACCCTCCTACATAGAGCGGTAGAAAGGCCTTCGGGGGCCAATCGAAATCAAAGAAATTTTTGGTTGTATTTCACATTTGAAGATCTTAAGAGAAGAAAACCAAGGGTATCCCAAAGATAGGATTCGCCGAAACATAGAAAACTAACTAGCATAGGAAAGATTCGAAAAGTAAGGTAGATCCAAATTGACATTCTTCACAAAGCTTTATTTTAGAAATGAACTACAAATAAATAAAAAATGGAAGCGAAACCGATTCCAAGACAATAATGAACCTAAATGAACAGTGGAATAGAAAAATAGGTATTTGGGAATTATATAGTTTCACAATCGAATAGGAAACAAATTTTAAGATATCTAAGATAAAAAACATTCTCGTAAGATTCGTTGTAGACGAATTTCCATTGTAATGGATCTCCTACTGGTTTATCTAATCTAAATTAGAAACCCAAAAATAGAAAGGAGGTCTCTAACAACAGAGAAAGGAGTCGCTTGTCTACTTTAGGTAGATGCCTGCCAAGATTCATCGCGGAAATATTCTTTATTTCTTTTTCTTTTTTCCCGTTATTTCATTCCTATGAGCTCTCAATTTCTAATAGAGCCAAAAGTCTGACTTTTTTATCCATTCACATTAATCCAAGACTGGGGTCGATCAAAAAGGAAAAGCAGCCTTTTGGTGGGAAGAAGTCTGGTCAAAGAAATCCAACTTAACTGGATTTCATTTCGAAAGAAATCGAAAAAGAGGCGGATTCTTTAGAAACGCGGGTAAGATGCGGACAAAGACACTATTGGACTCGGATTTCAAATCAGGATGAAGGTTTACTGTATTAACTATTAAATTAACAAAGAAGAAAGCAAACAAGGAAATGGGGGCATTGGAAAGGATTCTAGGACTAAAATAAGAAACAAAGCAGCAATGGAAATACAATTGACTACTCTAATTTCTAATTAATAATCTTGAACTAACTCCATTTTAAATAACTTAAATAACTCTACTCAAAAAATATATTCCAAAAGGATCTTTTTTATTTTTTCAGGAAGTCCATTTAGCAAGCAGAAAACAAACAAACAAAAGAATCGCAGTCATAATAGAATACCAATCAGAATGGAATAGAAGTCAGAAGAGAGTTTCCCTCGATTGAGTGAATGGTGCTTCCATTCGATTACTATATACTATATTATATAGAAAATGTCTAAGACAAATCAAAGAGTGCTTTTGGGAACATGCATGATCAATTACTAAATAGCCCCAGATTCCATAAACTGAAAATGGAAGCGAAAGTCTAACTTAAACAAGTATTCACCTTTCAACTTTCCCCTGTTCTCCATGGAGAGATAGAAAGAGAATGCCTGGCCCGTCCCATTAAATGGATCCCTTCAGAGCGGATTTTATGAAAGGTTAGGAAAGATTCCTAATAGTATAAGAGAATAGAACCTATTTAGGACATTTCAAAGGGCTGCTGCTTCAAACAGTGGGTCATACACTAAGGAAATTTGTCTTCTCGTAGCTCGTTCCAATCCTCTCTTTCCAAACGAGCTACAACAACCCTGATGGAGCTAGCGTATCGAGCAATCTCCAACAACGAAACTCTCGCTGTTTGGTTTCGAACTGGAGGTGTTTAGCTTTTGAACTTCCTTCTCCAAGAAAACCCCTATCTATGCAGAAAGACCTTACTAGACTAAACACCTCTCTCTTTTTTACCTTCACACATACTTCCATAACGACTAGTTACCTTTTCTATAACCCATATTTGACATCTACTTTTTCTTATTTCGCTTTGACTTCTTTGTAATTTGTTGGTTACTAACTTACAGACTATCTTCGAGCTCCTTATGCACTAGTTATTCGATCGGATCATGCCCATCGCTTTTTTTTGATCAAGAAATGGCATTTTTGGGGTACAAGTAATTGTCTTATATCTCAGAAGCTTTCCATGGACCCTTTTTCTGATTTCTACCTGAGAAGTCCCTACCTATGCATTCCTTAGTTCAGTTTCCATTCAATCAAGACCTTTTTATTTGTATGATTCTTTCTACCGAGGTTCGTTCGATGACTTTTTCTAAGATAGATTGAAACAACTTTTTATACTTTGTGCTCTGGATTTCCATTTCCCTGTTCCTGACTCACACAATTGAATTTCTTTCTTATCCTTCAGGAAACCTGGGTTCCGAGCTTCATTCAGAAGTAAAATAGAAAAATAACATAAAGAAACAACCTAGTTAGAAGAGAATCGTTTATGAAATACAAAAAATGAAATTGGGCTAGAAGACCTGCCTTTTTATTCTAATTTAAGTATCCTGGTAGAGAAGGAAAGGTCTCGAAGAGCCGGGCTAGAGCTAGGCAGAAGATTTGTTGTCCTTTATTTTTTACCATATCCATACATAAAATAGAAACTTAAATTAGAGAAAGTAAGACATAAATAAGAAATGATGATGAAATATTGATATGAAAAAAATAGATTTCAATGCTCAATGAGTGAATAGGGTTTAATTTAGTCAAAGAAATCTCCAGTAAAGAACTTGGAAATTAAAGTCTACGCCATGTAAAGAGTGGATAGATAGATATAAAGTATAAGTTTTTACTCTATTTTTTAATTTACTTTAATTTACTTCGTTATTTAAATATTATTTCAAATTTATTTCTAATGCAAATAAAAAAAATATTAATATTCTATATTTAATATTCTATATAGATATTAGAACATACAAATAAAAATTTTTTTTCTAAAACTAAAACATCCATTCAATATAAATTGAAAAATAGAAAAAATAGAAAAATTTTCAATAAAATAAATATAATTTTTTTATTTTTATCTACTTTATCTTACTTTTTCTACTTTTATTTCAAAAAAAGGGCTTTCTTCTTTTTTTTTCTTGTTTCAATTACTTTTTTTTCTACGCTCTTCTTTGCTTTTTTCTTGTTTTTATTTTTTAGGGAAAACTAAAGCAGGTTTTAAATCTATAACTGTAATATAAAACTCTACGAACAAATGAAATGTATTTCTATTTCTTTAAATTTTAAATCAAAACTTTTTTATATGAAAAGAACTTGTCTTGTAAAATTAAAATATAGAAAATAACTTTGATTTTCAGTGAAAAAACAAAAAAAAAAGGGGGACTTTATTTTTTTAATAATAGAAATGAAATAAACTTAAACGTATGAAATCATCTCCTAAACCAAATTATTCTGTACCTAAATGAAGTTTTCAATACTATTCAAATAATCTAGGTGATTTGAAACAGAAAGAAAGAACAGAACCGAAAAAGAAAGAAAAAGGAAAGATCCGTCAGCAAGGAGCTAAGGCAGAAGGAGAAAGAGAGTAAGAACAGAACTCTAAGAACCAAGGGAATGCTTGGAATGGAATACAGAGGAGGTCGTCGCCTCCTCGAGTCTTTTCTCCTTTCCAATATCATCATATAAGAAATCCGTGCTAGCGAGGTCCTGTTTCGTTTCCGCGGTTTAAAAGCATTCTTCAAATCTGTGAGGAAAGGTGCTTTCTGGATCTGGCACCTCATTCTGTCAACTTTATTTTTTAAACTAATTTAAAGTAGAAAAAGTAAAAATTTAAAGTAAAAAATAGTATAGAATACGTATAATTAACGTGAAAACAGAAAAAAATAAAATATGGAAAAATGGAAATGTTAAATGAAGTCGTGGCCTAGTTTCGATATAACAAAAATAAATAAAAAATATGAAAGGAATGCAGAGTTCACGGTGTAAGATACAGATGAAAATAGGGGCTCTTTTACGCAAGGAGGGAATACTTCCTCAAGGGAACACTTTTTACAAAAACTTCTGTCTCCTACATTTTTAATTATTTAGAAAAACCTCCAAGGGTATAAGGGAGATGCTTACTTTTTAGAATTATTATTAAATAAAATGAAAAAATTATTAAAATATAAAAAATAAATATAAAAAATAAATATAAAAATAAAATATAGAATAAAAGAAGAAGAAGAAGAAGAGACAAGAAAAGAGAGAATGGCAGAGAAAGACGAGGAAAGAAATGAGAAGAAAACAAAAAAAAGAAGTCTTTCGATACGATTACGATATCAATATATAAAAATGATACTCTTCTTTCCCTTTTCTCTTTCTTCTTTCTCTACTCTCTTCTTTTCTTTCTCTCTCTTTCTTTTCTCTCTTTCAACTCTCTCCTTCTCTCTTGTTCTGATTCTTCTTGTTCTCTACTCTCTCTTTCTTCTTTTTTCTCTTCTTTCTTTTGTTTTTCTTTGTCTTTTCCTTGTTTTCTTCTTATGAAATTCGAAATCCACGTATGAAATCTTCTGGAAATTCTTTTTTGGTAGAATCACAAGCGGAGTCTCTTTTTCGTGTGTTTTGTGTATATGAACTTTTATCTTATGAAATTCCAAATCTACGTAAGAAATCTTGTGTCAATTCTTTTTAGGTGTAATCATAAGCACGGTCTGTTTTTCTTTCGTTTTCTCTTTTTGAACTTTTTTCTGTCTATTTTTCAGTCCCAATGGAAAATATCCCTTTGAAATCCACGCAAATCCCCTTGTATGTCAAATTACTAGCCGTGTTTCTTTTTCTTTCGTTTTGGTATAGAAAGTGTGAGTTGTTTCTCTTTGATTTCCCATGGAAAATCTAGGCTTGAAATCTACGAAAACTCCTTTTTGTGTAATCCTTGTAATCCTAAGGAAGATCTTTTTTTTTCTTGTGTTCTTGTGTTTTTCTATCTATTCTTTTTTCTATTATTTTCTGAATTCTATTCTTTTTGACTATTTTTCTTTTTGACTCTATGAATATGACTTTTTCTATTTGACTTTCTGGAATACTAATTAGAGACTCTTCTGTTCTGAGTCTTTCTCTGTCTCTTTTCTCTCTTCTTTTCTTGTTTCTTTCTCTCTCTTCTCTCTCTTTTCCCTTCTCTCTTTCTTTCCTCTCTTTCTCTCTTTCTTCTCTTCTCTCTTGCTCTCTCTCTCTTTTTCCTCTTTCCTCTCTGTCTCTCTTCTCTTTCTTTCTCTTCTTCTGCTTCTTGTTCTCTCTTTCTTTCTTTTCTTGTTTTCTTTCTTTCTCTGTCTTTTCTGTCTTTCTCTGATTCTCTTTGCTGTCTTTCCTGTCTTTCCTCTGTTCTTTGTCTGATTCTGCTTCTTTTTTGTGTGTTATTGTATGGGAATTCCAAATTGACGTATGAAATTCCCATACAATAATATTATTTCTATTTCTTTATATTATATATATATTATAATTTCTAATTAGAAATAATATATAATTATAGTTCATAATTTAAAGATTCTTCAAGCGTGCTGGAATATAAAGAAGTTTTTGCAAACTTTGTGTATTGGTATGGCTACAATTAATTATATTTTGCATAACATAAACTTTTTTTTACTGCGGACTGGAAACCTTGTTGGATTTCTTGAAAGACTTTTTTTGTTTCTTTTTCCTCCTTTCTTTCCTATTGGTAAACTCGAAACTTTTTATATTTATATAAAAAGCATTTTTTGAATGGATTATTTTATTTTTTATTTTTTGGGAAGGTTGGCTTCATTTAAAATATAATTTTTAAGATTTTAACATTAGAACACATTCCTCTTTCTTTTTTTATGTTTTAAACCAACTTAGCTAAAAAGTTCAAAAATAATCAGAATTTTTCCAAAACCAATACTAGAAAAATATCTACACAAATTCTCGAAATAATTGTTTATAGTTTCTAAAAAATGTCATCGCCAGGCAGTCTCCACAAAAGGAAAAGGGGGAAATGGCTAATGCCTCCACCCTTTCAAAAAGTTCCTTACAAATTTCTTATTTATAAAATTTCAACATTTTTTTGCTTGCAGAAATTCTATTCTTATAAAATCTTACAAAAGAGCCCTTTCGTTTAGTGCAAATTAAAAAAGATTCTAAAAATCAATTAAAAAAAAGGCGAAAACAACTAAAAGAAATAAGAAAGTAAGAAAGACAGGGTTAAATAAAAGAAATCCGGAGACTTGCTTTAAGTAGATAACTGGCCCAAAATATGAAGAAGGAATCTCTTATACTAGTAAGCTGCCGAGCCCAGGATGAATCTAAGCAGTAGTTTCAATATCATTTTTCTACATACTATTAAAATACTATTATATACTATATAATTTATGGCTTTATTTGGAATCTATAAGAAAATATAAATTATGGAGTGGAAAAAACAAAACAACAAGAATTAAGAAAAAAACAAAAAAAATAATAGAAGGAAAAGACTGAAAGGCTTACTTGTCAAAGTAAAAATTTTTTAGTAATTATATCAATTAAAAACACTGGAAAACAAACAGAAAATAGCCTACGATCCTACGATCAGAAGAACAAGAAGGGAAAGAAGAAGAAGAAAAATAGATCAAACAAATAAGAAAATCAAAATGAATCAAAAGAAATAAATAGAAATAAAAAATAAATACATACCTAAAATCTAGTAGTAGATGTAGTAGATAGATATATAATATATAGTAGACATGAAAATATTGAATTGATATAACGTGTGGGAAAATTATGGAAATCTTTGACATAGCGAAATAACAATCACAATAAGTAAAAAAAATGAAGTAATAATTAACTAGAAGACCAGACCCTGATTTTCAGTATCCAATCAAGAAAATCTAAGAAGGGTCCCCGTTCGGATAGAGTTTGCTAGGCTGAACTTGAAATGCATTGTCCTTTCTTTACCAAAAAGTAGGTAGAGTTCGATAGAATTTAGAGTCAAATGGAACTTATCCACTAATCTAAAAACAAAAAGAAACGCGTGCGTTTTCTAAGAAGTTAAATATAGTATAGATATAGGAGTGAAGTATAGTTATAGTATAGTTTTATTTTATATATATAGATATGCGTCAAATAGATTTGACTGAGTAGAGTCTACTATTAGTATAGTGAGAGAAATCTCCCAATATATACCTAATAAAGATAGAGGAAAGAAAGTGTTCACAATGCTATGAAAGGGTCCGAAATAGGACAAAAAAATCCAATCCACAAGGTAAGTCGATATATAAAAATAAATAAAATTTTCTAGTTGGCCTTAAAAATACCTAAATTACTAACCCAGAAGAGGATCTTATACGAAAACAATCATGAAAATTTTCTAGAGAACCTGTCCCGAATTCGATTCTAGAGAAGAGCATAGAATACAGGTCCCGTCATAGGCATGTGAAAGATGCGTTCCGTTTTTCTTATTTTTCCAGCAAAGAAAAGAAGTAAGAGTGATTTACTTACTTAGATTAGATAGAGAAAGATAGAGTTAGATAAGAGAAAGATAGAGCTCTTCTCTTACTTTTTCCTATCTCAAGACTTATCAAGTAAAAAATAATAAGAAAGAACTCTTGCATGTACAGTACTAATAAATAAATAAAAATATATATTTAGAATTAATTAAAATTATTACATTTTTTAATAAAATAATAAATACTAACTAAAATTTTTTCTAACTCATAATATACTAACTCATTCGAACGAGTTGTAGGTGACTCCAAACCATTAAAATGCCTCTATTCAAAACCCTACCAACAAAAGCTATCTTCCCCTGATCCTATTCAAAAGCTAAATATTAAAAACATACTACCACCAAAAAAGGAAAATAATGGCGAAAAAGGAATTCACAAGAATAGAGATATGATAGTCAAATTCAAAAAGTAAGATGATCAAATCAATCAAAGAAATACAAAAAATCTAGAAACCGAAAATAAATATTGCATTCCAAAAAGATTCATAGAGTATTTAATATAACTTAATTTTAATTAAAAATGCTTAAATTACTTAAAATATTTATATATATTTATATAAATTTATATAATACTGCAGGGAGAAGTAGAATGCTTATTTAGAAAAGTTATTAAAATAAAAAATGAAAAAATATTGATTATAGAATGGAGCTATGACTTCTTCGAGCGAATGATGAAAAAATACGAAATTGAATGATTTTATTCCCAATCTGAAAGACTGGGGAGAGAGGCGAACGAGTTCGTCTTAGGTTAGGATTGGTTGCTAGCCCAGAAGGATTTCCAGGTGTCCCTTATTGATCTTTGCATTTCATTCTTGGTTTTTACAATATACAACAGGAAAATATATAAGATATATGGTAATTATAATATATATGGAAATAATATATAGGGTAATAATATATATGGTATGAAAAAATAATATGGTAAATATAGAAAAATATATGGTAGTAAATATAGATAAGATAAATATGATTGATAATTGAAAAACTTATTGTATATTACAATAAAATTGACAGCGAGTAGGGAGTAGTCAGATAAATAGAAAAAGTTTAGTATAAAGAGTAGAGGACCCTAAAATAAAGAAAAAAGAACAAGAAAACAAGACCTTGCTGGAAAAAGAAAGAAGGAAAGACTTCATAGAGAAAAGAAAAAGAAGAAAAGTCCGAAAAAAGAGTAAGAGAAAAGAAAGAAAAAATAGATGAAGACAGAAAAAAGAAGTAAAAATAAAAAAGAAAAAGTAAAGCAAAGAAGTAAAAGATAAAGCAAAGAAGTAAAAGAAAAAAGTAGAATAAAGTAAAAAGAAAAGAATTTAAAGGATTCTGTTGTAAGGAAAACAAAAAGAAAAAAGGCTTGCTTACAGAATAAATAGACGAAAAAAACAATAATTATAGGCATATATAGGAAAATAGCGGATAAGTCCATTTTTTTTTAGTTTCATTTTTTGCCCCGTGGAAGACTTTAAATTTAAGTAAAAAAAAAGATTTCCCAAGAGATCGTGAGTAAGCTTGCTATAGATTCGAATAGAATCGAAGGAAAAAGAACGCAATGAAACTCAAAAAGATTATTATGCATCTAGAAGTCACCGTCCCATAAAGTTACAACGACTTATGAAAAATCAAGAAAGATCGAATTTATTGATATTAAGAAATTCACAAAACCTGCCGGGACCAGATAGTTTCCAAGAAAAAAGAAAAAAATCTAGAATAGACTAGAGGAAAAAAATGAAAACGATACGCATGTGTTAAACAAATACTTTAACTAACAAAAATTAACTATTAACTAAAATTAACTAAAGAATTCGAAGTATCCAAAAGCTACGTGATTTCTTTCTATATCTGAAAGAGAAAAACAAATTCCAGTAGATGGCCTATACCCAGTCAACGGAACAGCACGGAAAGGCCAAGGATTCGTGAAAACGTTCTACTAAAAAAAAGAGGAGGACCGCTTTGAAGAGAAATTCACTGAAAATCCAGTGTGGAAACAAGAAAGAGGAATCTAAAAGAAAAGAAACAATTAAAGTAGAAGAATCCAAAAAAGAAAGAAAAGAAGAAAGAATATATATAATATATAATTCTCAATCAAATAGAATATCGAATAAAGAAATTTCACTTAAAAAAATCTTGAAAGAAGTCAAACTCAGGAGGAAAAGAGTTCTATACCCAGGAGTCCATAGCCCCAAAGAGAGAAACAAAAAGAGGAAAAGACTGTATTCAACCTCACACAACTTTCCAAAATGATCCCGAGATTTCCAGTAAAAGGCTATAGAAAACATCAAACCCAGAGAGAAGAGACAAAATCCAAGCATTTTATTATTCCTTTTTTATTTTTTCTGAGTTACAAAAGTTCCTCGAAAAAGCATAAAAAATGGAAAAAAAGTCTTTTAAGTTTTGGAAGAAATGCAAAAAAAGAAAAGGGCCCTGTGAACAGATACAGAATCCCATGCCAAAAAGTTATTCCAATTTTATTTTGTAAATTTTTATATTAAGGCAGCCCTGCAGTTATAAAAGCTAAAAAAAAATGAGGAAGCTATTTATTATACTATTATTACTACTTACTATTTTCTACTTATTATTTATTTTTTTTTAATATTTTTGGTTATATATTTTTTTTTAATTTTAAATTTTTTATTAACTTAAACTTAAAATGAACTAAAAAACGTAAACTTATTTTCTCTATTTTTATATTTTATTTCTACTATTACTACTCATCAAGGAAATACCTCCCGGACAAATGAACAGACTCAATCAGAATATCAAAAAAGAAAAAACTTACAACTAAGAAATGAATCCCAGAGTTGCTTTGAACGAAACAAAACAGAAGAAAGATAAAGGAAGCGGCGAGCACTATGAAAATTCTTAAAAGAAGGAGAAAAGAGAAAGCCTAGAAAACTACCTTTACTTAAAGCAACTCTTTTCCACTTCAAGTAAAACCAGAAACCTTAGAGACCAAATTCTATCAATCACTTGCTAATTCATTTTTTGACGAGGAAGAGAAATCTAAGAATATAACGTCGGGATGTAAAACCAGGGGTCTGGGTTCAAATACTTCCTCCCCAAAATAACGAAACAAGATAGTCTATGCCTTTCAAGCGAACAAGAAAAAGAAAATAAAAAAGTCCTTCTAAGTTTTAAGAAAAGAAATCCTTTTATGAAAGAAGAGTGCGCGAGAAAATAGAAAGAAAAATTTTTACATCCGAAATTTAAGGATAAAAGGAAAAGAAAGAAAGAAAAGGAAGTTTACCTCTGCCCCTGTGAGCTTATTTTCACCACCCATTCCTTCACCCCAGACTAAAAAGAGGAAAAAATCTAAATTCCATCATCTCTGGTGGAAACTATTTTTTTACTTTCATGAATATTCAGTCGAAGTTCCAGAATTTACAATTAACAATAAAAATAAAGACCTAGGTCGGAGGTGACTCTTTCCTCTTTTTTTTAGTTTTCAGTCAAAAAAAAATATTAAAAAAACGAAAAGTATTAATTATATTAATTAAGTTAAGTATTAAGTATATTAAACAGGAGCTACATCCCTTCGCGAATAGCCAAGAGACACCATCCCTAAAAATATTTTTTCTGTCTAACCAAGAAATAAATTTGTTAAACTAAAACTAAATAGATGGAAAGAATGAAATAAGATTTATGAATTCAAAAAGTGCGGCACTTTTAATGCAATTAAATTAAGAACAAGACAGGACATATAGAAGGCTTGATGATGTTTTTAGCAGCAGCCTTGGGAAAAGAAAAAAAGCGTGTTTTGGTAGAGAAAGAAAATAAATCCACTAAAAAAACACCGTGTCCTCGAAAAAATATATGAAAAATGTCTTTTTCATTCATAAAGTAAGACTCCACTCAAAATTACATTATATATAAAAATAATTAATATAAAAATGAATGTTATGTATTTAAATATTTTAATTAATTAGTGAATAATCTCATTCTCATGATCTTATAAATTCTATGCAACCACTATCTAAAAGTCAATTGTATGAGCGTATATTCTCTAATTAATTGTCTAATGAATGATTACTTTAGAGAATTCTTGATGCTATGAATGATAATTTAAATCAATAAAAAGTTTGTATAAAAGAATGATTAGTTGATCATTTGTTCTTCCATTATGACCATGAAATAGTATAAAACATTTTTCCGATACTTCTATTTTAAAAAATTTGAGGGGGCGACCGCCACGCCTGTGCACATGATTAGCTCTGATACGATAAGTAACGACTAGATCATCTCTAATCTAGTATCATCAGTGTTTCACCAACATGTCAAGTTGATATGATATTGTTCATTTTCAACTGATCCTATAATATCCAGTTACCAACCATTCATATGAGGTACTCTAATAAGATAAGTAACGACTAGACATCTCTAATCTAGTTCCATCAGTGTTTGAAATAACATGTCGTTGTGCAGTTGAGGTTGTTTTGATACGATAAACAACAATTACAGTCGATAATCTCTAATCTAATACCATCAGTCGTACAAACAAC
>JAYMSM010000056.1:0-25253 GCA_036897885.1 Plantago crassifolia | reverse complement strand
ATAAAAAAAAAAAGACAAGAAATAAAACGTCGAACAGAGAAGCCTATACAATAGAATCCAGAAAGAACGAAAGACAAGGGATTCGTAAATGAACAAAAAAGACCGTGGAGCACTTGGCCCCCTCTTATGAGTCTCGCATTAGGAAGAATCTTAAATAAAGTACTGCACGCAGCTTTCTTCTGAACGAGGGAAATTTCTTTCTTTTGATTATGAAAAACAAAAAAATAAAGAAAGTAAAAAATATATACATGGAAATATAATTATATAAAAAATAGATTAAATTAAATATATAATTACTCAAAACTAAAATTAAAAAAAACTTTATTTTATATATGTAAAAATATGTAAAATATATGTTATATTATATTATGTTATATGTAAATGTTTTATTTTTTTATATGTATTTATATGTAAATTTATATGTAACTGATGAAATATATTAAATGAAATATGAAATATTGTAAATTAGTCGTTGGAGTTAAAAAAAAACAAAGAATGCGAAAATGACGAAATAAATCATGAAAATAGCCTCGGATCCTATTTTGACCCATCCATTGGTCGACTGAAATGAGGAAGGCGAATATGGATTCGGCAGGGGAAAAGTGAAAAAAGTTCGAGCGGAGCATCTGAGAGTGTAGTACTGGTCAATGTTCTTTATTTATGATTTGACGTAACCTATAAAAAGGGGGAAGTACCACTTCGAAATGGAGCCAGCATCTGGGTTTTGGGGTTATAGCTGTCTACGAAGGATCTGATGCTTGTCGTCGTAACGATTTCGTGGCTGTGAGGGTTGTCCAGAGACTTAGAGAGGTTCTTTCAGGTAGTTAACTCATAGAAAGGCGTACCCTGGCGTCGATTTATAAATATTTTCGAATTGGAAACAATAATTCCTCTAATGGATCCGTTTTACATTTTTTCAAGGCGAGGGCCTGGTTCCGTCGGGGCTTTTTGGAGTGGTCCTGAACGAGATTAACAAAAAGAAGATGAACGCAGTTTTTCACATCAAGAGGCCGAAAATACAGGATCGAGTGGTTGTCGGAAATGAAATATGTTCGACATGAAACTCAATCAACTTGGGGTTTCGCTATCCGAGCAGAACTTCTTCGAGAAATTTTTTTGTTGTGAAAAGATACCCACGTCCTGTGGATTTGGCTTTCTATGTCTTTGGCAGTAAGACAGGGAAGTTGGGGTTCAAAAAAAGTATTTGCCTAGTTGTTTTTTCTGGACTTTCTAAATAGGAGGAAGTGGTTTTTTGCATAAGCACTCTAGAGACTTATATCAACCGGATGGAAAAGGTATTTGGTCGAAGCTATTTCTTTGGGATGCGTATGAGTCTAGAGCAGAAAGAAAGGGAAAAAGCTATATAGGTTGGACTAGATTGTTAAAATATAAAGAAAATTGGACAGTTATTGTAAAATTGTGTGTCATCGCTAGGAAGAGGGCTCCGAGTAGATACTTTATTTACAATAAAACAAAAAGAAGGCAGAGCTTTAGAGAGTCTATGGAGTAGGTCAAATATTTAAAATTTTTAAGGTATTAGAGGCGGTCCCTAGAAAAAAACAAGACAGGTGGGATATTACCATCCACCTTCTTCGGTTGAAAAAACTCAGCTCTAGTGTTGGTCTGCTGTATATATGTATGTATGGATCAATTGTCGACTCCGGGGCTGTAGAGACAAAAGAAACCAAGCATTGATTAGAAGTTGTAAGGCGAAAAGATACTTAAAGGCTACATGAGTTAGAAATGATTTCCAACATACAATAACAATTAAAACAAACATGCTGTAGTGTACACCGAAAACAAATTTCTATAGAAATGCTGTGATGCTTTTAAAAACATATAAAGAAGATAAAAATGAAAATATTTTTTCTGAATTATGAATCACTTTCTTTTCTTTCATAGTAATCCATAAGAGAGATTCATAAGGTTTTCTAATATTAGCCTAAAGTATTGAAAATCTTTTGATTCCTTCCGAACTCCCGTGACTTTATCACAGAAAAAGTAACAAATTTTTACTAAAAAAGAATATAGAACAAGAAATAAAAAGCCCGTCGCTACTTTACTTTTTTAAATATTTTTAAATAAGAAATCATCGAATAGGATTTTGGTAAAAAATAATGGTAGTTTGCTTTTCATCTCAAAAAAACCTTAGCGCTGCGGTAAACTTTCTATAATTTTACTTATAATTATACTAAAATAGTAAAGACAGGGCCTGTCTAGTTTATTTTTTATTGTATTAAAATTATATGAAAAAGAAATTTTTCATTTATATTTTGATAAAATAAATGCATAGATATGAGATTGAGTTGATGTTAAGAAATGGAATTTTCCAGTACTGGTATATATATATCAAATATATAAAAAAAATTAATGAAAGGCTAAAAAAAGGTCTCTGCGAAATAAAAAAGTGAAAAGTTCTGGTAGAAGAGGAAACGATAGGATAGAACAAGGGTCTAAAAGCTATGTATGGAGAGTCTATTTGCATAGAAATGGAATTCCAGAAAAAAGCCTGGCCAAAACTACATGCATCTTGTTCAGCAACTATATGAAGAAAGAGGCACGAGTCAAAATTCAAAAAATCTCAGTGAATGAATTGGAATAAATAAAATATATAAAACCCCACTGACCCTCGCTTTTTATGGCTTTGGAACCAAAAACATATAAAGCAGGCCTCAAGTTGAGAAACTCACGAATCTCATAATAAAAACTAAAAACTTGGAAAACGCCTTCTGTGTTTGTGAGAGGGCAAGGTCTGTCTAGACGAAGCTTGTGGTTCCTCTTTTATTCGAAAGCTACAGAACTTCATATATATAAATATAAAATATTTCCCTCCCTGTATTTCGTATTATGGAAGGGGGAGATAGTTACTTTGAGTTTTTAAATTTCATTACTTGCATGCGGGATTTTTTTGTTTGGACACAAGTTAAAAGTGGAGTTTTTATTTAATAATTTACACTCTAATTATATTTATAATTTTGTTTATGTAGCTTTTGGGTCAGAACGTTTCCCCTTTTCGAGGTACTTATTTTTCATACCATTCAGGAGAAGACTGGACTATAATGGATTAGATAGAAATGGATTAAATAGACTCGGAGGTTTTCGTTGAATAGATGTAATGCAGAAACGGGGCTCAAAAATAAGACCAAGTTATCTAAAAGTGGTTTCTTCTAGGCCTTCTTTAATATAATTCTTTAATATAATAATATATTAGGTCAAGAAAAAAAATAACAAGAAAGCGGAAGATGGTCGGTCATCTATCTTTAGGATTATTTAAATAGAAATATCGGGGGGAAGGAGGTATCTATTGGTATGATCGGTCTTCGAATGGTGGAACACAGCTCAGCCATTTGTTTTCTTTTTTCTTTCTCTCTTTTCTGTATCTGATCGCTCCACTCTTTTTTTCGGATTTCTTATTTTTATCTTTTTTCTTTCAAATTTCTTTTCTTTCACACGCTTATCCTATCATGCGAAAAGCCCTACAATTTGGCTATTATTTTTCTAACTAAACAGGCACATTCGCTGAATGCTGGTCAGCAAGGTGAAAAGTAGTAGAGAGATCAGAAGCAGAGCAGGGGTTGGAGAAAGGTGGTGGTGGCCCTGCCGGTAAAGACATTTTTTCAGTATTGATTGATGTCACTTGTGTGAGTTCCTCTGTAGGGAATGTTACGACTTGAAAGTATTCCATAGAGGGTCTACTTCGACTTCATTCCTTTACAAAAGTGGGTGAAATTGGAAAAATAGTTCCGCAGTGTTTTTGATTTTACGAGAGTAATGACTTCGATTCAAATGAGTTTTATAGGAGTTCCTTGTTTTGGAAGTAGAAAAAAAAGAAACAAAAAATAAGATGTGTTTGGGATCTGTAGCGTACAGTTCGAGGATGTTCTTTGAAGCAAGGTAACTTCTACCACGGCCATTCTATTTCTAAACTGAGTGATTGCAACCCACCGACCCGAAAAGCGATCTGGCTTTTTTGGAAGAATCAGAAAATGAATTTCACTTAATTGTTTCCACTGTTGACAGAACCTGACCCCAAGTACTTTTATATATACCTATTTTATTTTGTTTTTGGTTGGTGCAGTCTAACTCTCGGGAAAATATTATTTCCATCTTTCTTTTTCTATAGGGTTATAGTGTTCTTCTGCAAACGATTCCATCCATTTTTTGAGCCAAACTAGAAAAGAACAAAAAATGAAATCAGAACAAGCAGTGGAAAATACAAAGGAAGATCAACTCTACTCTGTATCTGATAAAAAGCGAAACAATTTCTGCATAAGATATAAGATATATATATTACTTTTTTACTTTATTGGCATCAAATATAGGAATCTCAAGTAAGCATCTTCAGCCCATAACACAAAGATAAAACTCAGAAATAAGAATGAAGGCCTTTGGTCGACAGCTAAAGGAAATAGAAAAAACTTTTTTAAATGACTTCCCAAGTTTCATGAAGAAAGTGGGTAAGAAAAGATTTTTTTTAGGTTTTTTCTTGAGGCATTTCGAAATAATTCATAATTTCTAGTAAATAGAAAAAAATTCTCTTTATGATGTTATGATGCAAAAACTACTATGGAGTAAGAAGGCAAAAGTAATATTTTATGTTTATAGAGAAATTTTAGTTTATAGTATTAAATTTTTATTAATTAATAATAAGAGAAATATATTTCTCTTGCCTTTAAATTAAAAAAACGCCTCCTTTTTCGTAAACAATCAAATCTCAGGGTCCTAGTATGGGAAGCCCGCTTTGACTTCTTCTTGTTCTTCTTTCTTTTCATTCTGAACTTGACTCCGGAGAACTTAAAAGTTCTTTTGTTTTAAGGAATTTTTTTCATTTGACCCATCATGTTGGAGAAAGAGGAGTGAGGAAGCACCCTGGTTAATAGAGGTCCGGGGCTATCCAAAAAAGGAGGAGAGAGAGAAAGAATCCAAGAAATCTCCTACTATTCTTCTCTTCTGTCGTTCGTATTCTACTATTTTTACATAGATAGCAGGGGATCTTTTCCTTCCATTGGTACTGTTCCATTGGTACTGGGTCATCAATCTGTCCTTGAAAAAGAATCTTCCGAGTGAACCACGAAAAGGACTCCTCTGACTGAAGCTGCCCTCGACTCCTCTAATTCTAGTGATTGTGTCCGAAATGTCTCAAGTCTGGTTAGTGGGGCGTAAGGGAGGAAGCCAGATCCAATCTTGAGCTCGTATTTTGCGAACTCTGCCAAAAGAAGTCCCGTCGATGAACAATAACGTGGAGAAGTGCGGGGGAACCTGGGAGTTTCCAGTTTCGAGGGAATTCCGAGCAGCTCTCTTGGTTCCGTTGAGAGGAAGCAACCATCTGAGAAAGGGGCTCTCGCCCATAGAGAATCCATCCCAGCCCATTCCTCACTGCGGGGAGATTCTATACAATAGCCATTGGTCCTGTGAATCGTTTTTTCTATGGAGTAGAGGCTGGTAAGCAGAAGCCAGATCCAATGCACGGGTCGAGTACAGCATCCGACAGAAAGGAGACGCTAAATGACCTAAGAAATGGGGAAGAGTCGGGTTCACTCGGAAATTCGTTTCCGGATTGACTAAAAACCGTACTAGACGCACCTCCAAGTCAAACGGAGGTCGCAGGCAGCCCAATGGGGAGATAGACGTCCATAGAGAGTGAAACATAGGAATATCCTAGCCTTCTTCTATCTTGAAGTGGATCACATGCCACTGCTAAAACACCTGTGCTATGGGCTCCTTCCTCCTTGGCGAATCCGTCCGCGAGAAGACTTCTCCTAGATTCTCATGTCATAGTCAAAAAAAGTATACGGCCCGGGTATGGGAGGTGGAAAGGTGCAATCAGATCCCGGTCCTTAGTTATAAAGAGCTCCAAGAAGGGCTTCCCGCGAGTAATGTCATGTAGAAAAAGTGTATGGAAAGCTTGCAATTTCCCATCCTGCTCGAGTCAAAGCCTAACCTCTTACTAGAAGTAAGAGAAAGAAAAGAGAGAAGGTTCGAAAGAACGAGAGAGAGCGAAAGCATTCCTATTAGAACCTAGAACCGGGCTCTGATCCTGAGAGTTCCATCGCAGTCCTTCCCTTTTTTCCTTGTTTCGGGAGGGGATAATAGGATACGCGGCCCGTTCTTCCCACCCAGCATACCAAAGGACTCTCCCTTCCCCTTCCTTTCCCTTATTTCTTTCCTTCCACTCTTTACTTTCTGTCCATGCAACGCCTGCCCTTCGTTCCTTTCTTCATTGCCCGGAGGGGGCCAGACCCAATGACCGATGTCCACCGCACCTAGGAGCCATTTAACCTAGTGAGTACAATGTTGGTAAATAGGCACAGGACCCTATGATGTTCCCGAAGTCTAATACAACACTTGGTAGAAAATAATCATAATCTAGCTTCACGAATGGGGGAGAGGAGGGTTTCCATGGGATCAAATGATGGAGCAAGAGCCGTTCTGTGGCCATCCTAGGCCAAAAAGATGTCCTTTACTTTCCAAATAAGAGAAAGCTGAGAGAGTGCATCAGAGAACTACCCTAGTATCTCTCTGCCAGTAAGTTTGTGTGGGTCGCTTACCACGGATTACGCATAAATAAGATTACGCCTAAATAAGATTACGCCTAAATAGCACCCGGTCCTTCCATTCCTCGATAATGAGAAACCCTCCTGCGCAAACGAAATCACTAGGTTCTATGTAACCGAAACTCCTCAGGCCCAGATATCGGTGGTTGTATAGAGACCGCTAGATCTGATTCTGGGTTAGGGGAATCATGTCAAGATCTGTTTCTGGGCGTAAACATGGGGAAGTGCAGGGAAATCTTGTAATGTTCTACCTTGGTCGAAGGAAAGCCAGGCCTGTTCAAGTGAAAGCCCTATTTTTTTATGCTCACCTGGTTCCTTTCCTTGTTTTTTAGGGAAAGCTTCTGTCCGAAAAGCAGAGCCCAGGGAGAATCATTCTTTCAACAGCCTTTCCATCTTTTTTTAGCTGGCTGATGGAATTCCTGCCTTTTCTTGGATCGAGTAGACATGATCTTTTGTTAACAATTCGTGATCAAGTATACATAGAGGAATGATGGGTAACTAAGCAACTCGTGCATCTCACCGGGTGCGCCCGAAGTACTTGGTCTTTCCTTTCGTTGTTGTTCGGTGGTAGATCAGATCTAACGACAACGGATCGTAGGAATAACCTACGAAGTGCAGGCATAGCTCGCATTCTTGGCCTGGGACAGGGCAAGTCAAAAAGGGATCCTCTCAAAAACAAGAGGGAGAATGGAGAATCCAAGCGTTCAGGAATTCAAACCCGGATGGGACAATATTCTACTTGCCCTCTCGATCCTAATGGAAATATGTCTCTTTCATCAGTTTCGGATAACAATCTAAGGAAGCCCCTTGTTCCACTAGCCTTCCATTCTATTCCTCTTTTCCGGCGGGGAGGTCAGATAGATCCGACATCGATCCTAGGAACCATAAAATCTAGTGAGTACAGGGGTGACGAACAGAGACCGGATCCGATCCTGTACCCAGGGTACACCAACTACACTGGTGACAAGACCCCTTCAAGATAGACAAGGGATGGAAGATCGGAGGTGAAAGCGAGTCCATGTCTGGGTGGACAAAGGGTCTACCTAGACTCTGCCCTGAGGGCAAACAGAGGTCAGAGACAGTCCAGATAGGAGAAGACAGCGTTAGAGAATGAGTCAGCTCCCTTCATCTTTCTTTAAGCAAGTGGGCCTCGTTCTACTGATTAAACAACAATACCTTGGCGTATTACCCTCGATAAGGAACGGGTAAATAGGTCAACGACAGTGAATCCTCTAGGCGCGGGGCGTTGTGTCAAAAGTGTGCCAGGCCGGGTCTTGGGGGCGGAAGGAGCAACGGATCCAATCCTGGAATCGATGCATGGTGAATCAGGCGGAACCGCCCAGAAAAAGAAGAAATCAAATAGAGAAGAAGACAGCTTGCACGCGTATTCTTATTCTTGTAATCATGGAAGAAAGGCTTGACCAAGCTGCTCGCCCAGACAAAATGAGATCTAGCATCCAAAAAAGGAATTCCAATCCATAGAAAATCATTCTATCTATATACTTACAATCTTTCTCGCCCGGAGTGTGTTTCGATAATAGGCCAGTCCATCCCACAGAAAGGGCATACCAAAGTGCTTTGCCTTCCTATCTTTATTTCTGTCCCCAGCCTTCTACCAATGGGTGGGTCGCGTTCCACAGATTCTCCGTTGGTGCCGCGAGAGCATTCCCTCCTATCGTTAATGGGAAATCCGTCGCTGAGAAGACTTCCCCTGGGTTCTTTATATTGTATCCCAAATCCGGTCTAGGTCTTGTGAGAGGGAAAGAGAAGGGACAGCCGGTTCTTGTTCTTTTCCGGGGTCTAGGGTAATCCATCGGAACACGCCCGAGAAAAGAGACAACGAAATAGGGAAGTGAAAGGAAACCTTTCGAATTCCTTTAATGCGCGAGTGAACGACCAGCCTGACTGTCCTCTTAGGAGAAAGTTGCCATCCCATACACATTTTGAATTCGAAAGAAAGTCGTTATTTGACTAGCTGTACTTGTCATTCCGTGGTTTCCTACGGGTATAGGAACTAAAACTCGATCTCTTCTTTGGATGGATCTTTCTATACGCAATAGCTTGTTCTTCTATGTCAATTTAGATCTAACTAACGCAATCCGAACAATCTCCTTCCTTTCTCTTCCTTTCTCTCTCTTCTTCCTTCCACTTGCTTTCCGTTTCTCTCTTCTTGCTCTCTCCGCTTTCTTGTTTCTCTTTCCTCTTCTTTTCCTTTTGGAGTTTTTGGCACACAGAGAGGGAGGATCCGATTTCTTTATTTTCGTCCGTCTTTTGTTTTCTCTTTCTTTGTATTGGGGGAAATGGACGACAACAAATGAATCTTCCTTCTCTCTTTTTTACCTCCTTTCTCCTCTTATTCTTGTTCTCTCTTTTCGACCTAGCTCTCGTTCTTTCAGAACCCTCTCTCTGCTCTTTCTTGTTCTCTTGTTCTGTTCTTTGCTCTTTTTGTTTTTCTTTCTCCCATTCTTTCTCTTTTCTTCTTCTCTCTATCTCTTCTTCTCTTTTTCCTCTTTTTTTCCTCTCTCTCTCTTGCTCTATCTCTTCTTCTCTTTTTCCTCTTTTTTTCCTCTCTCTCTGATTCTTTCACTTCTGGATTCGATCCAGCCACTGGTTCCCCCTGGCTCATAGTAGTCGAAAGAATGGAAGAAAGAAGTTTCCCCTTTCTCAAGAGACTTTCGAATAAGAGCCACTACGGAGGAATGAGGCATTGCCTTGCCCAGGACTGGAGTCACTGCTCCCAAAGAGAGAGATGGAAAGGAAAAGATTAGCTACAATCTTTCAAAAGACACTCCTAGTTGTCAACCAAAAGTCAGGGCTATGCCTACCCTCAAACCTTACTAGAAGAGAGAAAAGCAATGAATTTCATTCCACTTTCCGGAGCCTAGGACAAAACCTAAAAGACGAAAAAAAAGAGGAGAAAACAAACGGGTTCTCCTTCTTCTACTACTCCTACTATTTCTACTCCTACTTAAGTACTACAAAAAGGATCTCAGGAAGAAGAGACTGAGAGGTCGAAGGAGGAGAAAAGAGAGACAGAGAAAAGAAGGTGATGAAAGAACGAGACCGAGAGCAAGAAGGATCTCAGGAAGAGAGAGAAGGAGAAAGAGGAAGAAGAGAAAGAACAAAAAAAGAAAGAAGAGAAAAAAGAAAAGAAGGGAAAAGTGAAAGAGGAGAGAAAAAAGAAAAGAGTAGAAAAGACATAGGAAAGAAGCAAAAGAAAGAGAAAGGTAGACAGAAATCCAGAAAAAAGTGAAAGGAGAACAGAAGAGAAGGAAGAGAGAGAAGAGTAGTCAGAATCAGAGAGAGAAGAAGCAGAACAGAAAGGCAAGAAAGAGAGAGAAGAAGGAAAGAGTCAGAGAGAGAAGAGATCGAGGGGAAGAGGAAAAAAGAGAGAGAAGACAAGTAAGAGAGAAGAAGTCAGACACAGAAGAGAGGAGGTCTTTGAAGCTATACGAGTTATCCCAGAAAACAAAAGACGACTCCAGTATGGAAAAAAAGTACAAAAGTAGATTTGACTAAAGAAATCCAAACAAAAAAGAACAAGTGAACGTTTCGCTAAGGGCTAAAGTGACCAAAGACCATTTCAGAAAATAAATACCAATCCAAAATCTGATGTTTGCGTTTCACTAAGGGGCAAAACCTATGCGAGCACTTTTCAAAGGGAAGATCCTGTCCGAAAACAAAAAAGGGACTCCAGCATGGGTGAAAACCTACTCGACTACTTTTCAAAGAGAAAGCAAATCCAAAAAAGAAAAAAGGGACTCCAGCTAGGGTCAAATGTTACTCCAGCACTTTTCAAAGGGAGAGTGGATGACAAAAAGAAAAAAGGGACTCCAGCATGGACCAATATCACCAAAACCCAAGTGCAAAGAGAAAACAAGGAAAAATGTGAGAAAGGGACTCTCAGTAGGACCGAAATGACGAAAAGAGGCGAAAAAGAAAAGAAAGAAAGAAAACAACAAAAGAAGAAAGACAGAGTGAGTCGAAAGCAGAAAAGAAAGAACAAGAATCAGAACAAGAGAAAGAGAAGAAAGAATCAGAACAAGAAGAGAAGAAAAAACAAGGGAAAAAAGACAGGGAAAAAAGACAGGGAAAAAAGACAGGGAAAAAAAGTCCACTACCAAAAACCAAAGAAAAAAAGACCTTCCTTCTTATTACACGTTGAGAGGGGTTTTCGGAGATTTCTAGCCTAGATTTGGAACTGGAAAAGAAAGAGAAACAAAGTCAACTATCCAAAACTAAAGAAAAACAGACCCTGCTTGTGATTACACAGAAAAAGGAATTTACGGAGCTTTCAAGCGCATATTTCGAATTGGCAAAGAAAGAGAAAAAACTTACACTAAGAAAAACACACGAAAAAGATACCTGCCTTGTGATTCCACATTCACAGGAATTTTCGCACGTTTAAAGCACATATTTGCAATTAGCACTGAAACAACTTCCTATACCAAGAACACACGAAAAAGATACACTGCTTGTGATTCTACATTGAGATACCTTTTCGTCGATTTCAAGCGCATTTATGGAATTTGATAAGAATCAGACGCGGAAAACAGGAAAGAGAAGACAAAAGCAGAGAAAGAGAGAGAGAAGAAGAACAAGAGAAGAAGAACAAGAAGAAGAGCAATACCAAGTCAAACAAAAAAGAAAGAAGAGAAAGAAGAGAGCGAGAAGGAGAGAGAAGAGACAGACAGAAGAGAGAAAGAGAAAGAGAGGAGAATCAGAAGAGGAAGAAAAATCAGAGACAAAGAAGAGAGGAAGAAGAGAGGAAGAAGAGAAGCAGAAGAGAAGAAGGAAAGAAGAGAAGAAAGAGAGGAAAGGAAGAAAGAAGAGATCGAAAGAACAGAAGAAGAACAAGAAGAGAGAAAGAGAGAAGACAAAGAAAGAGACAACAAGAAAGAGAGCCGGCGCTATCCAACCAACAAAAAAGGGAAAGGAGATTTCCAAAACAAAAATGGGACTCTAGCATGGGTGAAAAGTTCCTCCACTTATTTGGAAAGGCAGAGTGGATTAAGAAATCAGAAAGTGGACTCTAGCATGGGGCAAATGTTACTCCATCGATTTGCAAAGGGAGGGAAGAGAAAGAAAAGAAAAAAGTGCCGATCGTATAGGGGTCAAATCTACTCGACTGCTTTTCAAAGGGAGAGCAGAAACAGAAAAGAAAAAAGGAACGTTCATATAGGGGGGAAATCTACTCGACTGCTTTTCAAAGGGAAAGTGGATTCGGAAATCGGAAAATTGACGTTCACATAGGGGTGAAATGACCAAAGACCGTTTTCAAAGGGAAAGAAGATTTTCTTTTGCAAACTTGGACTCCAGCCTGGGTCAAAAGTACCAAAAAAGAAAGAAAGACCGAAAAGAAGAAACGAGAAAGAGTGAAAGAGAAAAATCAAGTACAAAGATGAAGTTGGGAAAGATCCCTGTCAAAAGAACATGAAGTGCAAAAGAAAGAGGAGAAAACCAAAAAATCATAGAAGAAAAAACATGAAATGGAAAAATCAAGTACAAATAATTGCGTATAGAAAGAATCCAATTCGGCGAGAAAGAATTTTTTAGTGAAAGAGAGAAGTCAGTCACTCAAAGAATGGAGAAGGAAAAGATTAGTCACTTATTTGTCCTGGATAAAAGAATAAAGGACCACACAAGTCCTTGTCCGGGTTCCGGCATAGAATCCAGGAATATCTACACTCAGGGAATCCAAATAGACCCAAAAATGGAAAAGAGGAAAGAATGCACTAGGTGTAAAGAATGAAGGACCCTCATCCATAGAAGGAATGAATGGAATGATGCAAGATTGCAAAAGAAAAAAAGAGCCTTCTCTCCTAACAAGTCGAAAAGCAGAAAGAGAAGAAAGAGAAAAGAAAGGAAAAAGGGAGGGCCTAATTGAAACTACCAATGAATCGTAGTCTTCAACACCAATAAAAAATGGGGAGCCCCTTTTTTGTTTTCTTTTTCATTTCCAATGCAGAGAAGGAGTTTCGGGAAGAAATTTTTTTTTTCACTAGAAAAGAAGACCCGTTGGTAGCCCAGAGTGAACAAATAAGGAAAAAAATGACTTAGAAATAAGAAACTTGGGAGAATCGAGGAAAGATGGAAAAATCCATGCTCAAACTACATAACCGGCTGTAGTTAGAACGAATAGAGGAATTGCAGTAAGTATAACCAATTAGAAAGCATAAAATATAGCAAAAACAAATCCCGAAAAAGAAGAAGCTTCCAAAAAATCTAGGGGAATGGGATAGGATAGCCCAGGGCTTAAAACGTAAAAGAATCAAGACAAGCTTTATAAATCCATTTTCAAATTCAGAAATGGGCCCGCATTCTCACCTAAGATGGTCCCGGAGTTAGCAACAAAAAAATAAGTAGAAAAAAGAGGACTTTACCACCAGAATGAATTAGGACTCTGAAAGAATGAAAGTCGTAGCTAAAATAATAATTAGTCTTTTTTTTAGTATTTTAGTATTAAATATTATAATTATATTTATTCCATGTAAGATCTTTCAACCAAAATAAAGGGTTCCTTTATGGAGATCCGATGAAACTTTTGACTCCATTTACTCCATATTCTATTGTTCTTGCGGACTGCTAAAAATTCTACAAAAAAGAATCCCTTTTCTCGAGCGATTTTTTCCATTTACCTAGAAGTGAAATCCTGCGAGGTGGTTTAGGAGCTTGGATAAGGTTGCATGAGAGAAAAAAGTATATAGAAGTAAAAAGTCCTTCCAATCTCTATCCGGTCGTGGAAGTGGTTCGACGATTTATCCTCATTAATCCCGAACGTATCATTTTGGGGGAGTCTCCTGCTAGGAAGAAAAAAATAGAATCCTTCTTTCTATACATTTGATATTTTTCCCTGTACATGCGGATAAATACAATCAGAATCCAAAAACAAAGGAATGTTTCACTTATCCGAAATTCACAAACAAAAACTAGAATAATGAATAGAAAAAAGAAGGGAGATGCCTTTGAAGTCGACAGAGAAAATAGAGAGAAGAACACAAAAGAAAAGAACTAGCTCGCTCAGATAAGATAACTAAAAGCAGAAATGAAAAAGGAGATCAAAAAAAGAAAATTCCAAAAAAGAAAAAAATCAAGAAAGAAAACAACAAATTTCACTTATATTAAATTATTAAATCTTAAATTTTACTAGAGAATACTATAGAACTATGAAAGGGTATATCACAGCGGAGACACTATAAACAAACGAAATCAAAGATCCACACTCTGCAAAGGGAAGGCAAAGTCCTCGAGTTAATCGACAACCAAAGAGAAGAGGTAGCATAGAAAAGACCAGAGACGAAAGCCAGCCAGAAAAGACAGCCTCCTTGCCTTGTTACACACACCAATCCTACAAAAGCCACAGATTACACAAGAGACAAATTAATTTGACTATCAAAATGAATAGAGGGGAAGAATAGTGCCCTAAAGACTTCCGATGAGATGCAACAAAATCCGTATCCAATAAAGAAGACGGGAGAAAGAAGCCAAAGAGAAAGAAAAAAAGAAAAGAATAAGAGAAAGAGAGAAAAGAATAAGAGAAAGAATGGACGAAAACAAAGAGAAAAGAAAGAAAGAAGGAGAATAGAAAGCAGAAAAAGAAGAGAAAAAAAAAAGACAAAAAGAAGAACAAGAACAAAAAAGAGCATTCTCCAAGAAGATAAAAAAGCAAATACTCCCTATGAGATTGGGGAAATCACGAGCGGGGCCTGTTATTAGAAATAAAAGACTCTGTCAGAAGAATTCCCCTTCAATGAAACTAATTGCAAATTGGCTGAGAAAGGATTTATGATTTCGTTTGTCCAGAAAAACAGAGGAGTATATTGAAAAAAATAAATACTTATTTGAAACTTATTTTTTTTTCAACAACTAAAACAACTAACTTATATATATAATATATATTTTTTATATGATTTATGATATATATAATTTGTAAATAAAAAATAAAAGAAAGATTTCTAATTTTTATTAATTAAATAATAGAAAAAATCGAAACTAAAAGAGAAATAATAGGAATGAATCTACTACATGTTGCAGTTAGCTTAGGAGTAGTTCGCTTAGACAAATAGCTAAGACAAAGAATGAAAAAATTAAAAAGTTGGGGAGAGAGCCTTCGGCATAGAGAGGGCTAGGGAAAAAAGTGAAGACAGGCTGGAGCATAAAAAGAACCCGCGGACCTATCCCTTGTTGAAGCCAGAAAAAGAAAGCACCCTAGTGACTATCAAAAAAGAAGAAGATAACTGAAAAGAATGAAAAAAAAAATAGACATAGATCTTGACATGACATGAAATTGTTCCAAACATAGTTTCTGTCACTAGTAGTAAGATGATCTATGAAAAAGAAAAGCAGCAACTGAGAAATAGAAACAAAGATGAAAAGAAAAAGAATAAAAAGAAAGAGGAGATAAGAAAGACAGAGACAAGAATTAGAAAGAAAGAGGAGACAAGAAAGACAGAGAACAAGAAGGAGTTAGAAAGAGGAAAAAGAAGAGAGCAAAAGATAGGAAACAAGAAAAGAAGAAAAAATAGAACAAAAAGAAAAGAAGTAGAAGGAAGAAAAAGAAGACAGAAAAAAAAGAAAAAGTGTCAGACTAAATAGA
This sequence comes from Plantago crassifolia, assembly GCA_036897885.1. NCBI lineage: Eukaryota > Viridiplantae > Streptophyta > Magnoliopsida > Lamiales > Plantaginaceae > Plantago > Plantago crassifolia. The sequence goes on along the minus strand of JAYMSM010000056.1, from coordinate 10,103 downwards.
GAAAAAGAAGACAGAGAAAAGAGAGAAGAACAAAAGAAAGAAACAAGAGAACAAGACAGAGAGAGAGGAAGAAGAACAAGAAGAAGAGAGAAGAGAGGAAAGGAAGAGAGAAGAAAGAGAGAGAAGAAAGAAAGAGAGTCGAAAGAGGGAAAAGAGAAAGAAAGAGAGAAGGAGGAGCAAAGAGAGAGAAAAGAAAGAGAGGAAGAAAGAGAAAAGAATAGAGAAAGAGAGAGACAGAGAGAAGAGAGGAAGAAGAAAAGAATAGAGAAAGAGAGAAAAGAGAGAAGAAGAAGAACAAGTGTCAGAGAAAGAATCAAAACAAGAGAAAAGAACAAGAAAGAGAGTCAGAAAAAGAACAAGAATCAGAACAAGAAAAGAGAAAAAAAGAAAGCAGAAAAGAAAGAGGATGTGGTTGTCGTCCATTCTCTCTTCTCTAGGATTCTCTCTGTCTCCTTCGACCTAGCGGTCTCCTTCTTGAAGAACCTTATGCCTCTCGGTCATCACCTGCGATCTTTCCCTTTCCTCACCTTCGATCTCGCGATCTAGGTCTTTACAACCTTCTCTCTGTCTCCTTCGACCTAGCAGTCTCCTTCTTGAAGAACCTTCACTCTGTCTCTGAATCTCTCTTTCTTCTTCTGATTCTGGTTTTGTTGTCGTCCATTCTCTCTCTTTTTGGTTCTTTTGTTGTCGTCAAAAAAATAGAGAGACAAGAGAGAAATCCTGCCTGCTTTTCTTGTTGTGTCCATTCTCTATCTACGATAGACTCTTTCCAAGATAGTTACGGATTCTTTTCGTGGGGGAATGGAAAAGAGGAGAAAAGAAGATGCAAGCTACCCTTGGTTGTCGTCCAGTGAGATCAGAGAGGAATAGAAAAGTGAACAAAGAGAAGGAGAAAAAGTTGTCGTCCATTTCCAATCAACAAAGAAGAAGAATAAGTCAGAGAAAGAAGAGAATGAATGAAAAGAATAAGAGAATAAGAAGGAGCATGCAAATCTCAGTGAACAATCTCACTTTAAAAGAAGAGAAAAGAAGAGAGAAAAGAAGAGAGAACAAGAAGAAAAGAGCAGAGAAAAGAAGAGAGAAAAGAAGAGAAGAGGGGTCTTCGTATAGAAAGTAAAGTCAAAGAAGAATAGGACTCTCACAAGTCATTCCGAATAGAAACGAATCCCGTAGAAAAAGAAAGGAAACACGGTGAATGCGAATAGAACCTAATCGCCTATCACAAGGCATTGCGTATATAAGAGACACTCCGGACTGAAATCGGAAGAGAGAAGAAGAAGACAGAGAGAGAAAACAAGTGGAAAATCACGAAAACAACAGGGATCCAAAAATGAATACTCAATCAGGAAGCACTACCAATCCAGCGAACAGAAGAAAGATCCTACGATGGGGAAGGTGGAAAGAGAAAGAAAGAGAGAGGAGAAAGAAGAAGAAAAGACCAGTAAAGAAGAATCAAAGAAAAGAATCCAAAAGAGAAAGAAGAAGAATCAGAAAAAAGAGAGAGAAAGATCGAAAGTGAAGAAAGAACGAGAGCGAAAGAGCGAATGGAAAAGAAGAAAGAAAAGAGACAAGAAATAAGAGAAAGAAAAAAACAAGACCGAGAGGTCGAAGGAAAGAGGAGAAAGAAGAAGAAAAAAGAAAGAAAGAGAGGAGAGAGACAGAAGAGAGAGGAAGAAGACAGAGAGAGAAAACAAGAAAGAAAAGAAGAGAAGAAGAATTAGAGACAAGAGAGGAAGAACAAGAAGAAAGAAGAGAGAAGGGAAAGAAGAATTCCTGCACTACCAGCACTAAAATACTACAGAATTTCTGCACGAGACAAGGAAGTCAGGGACAAAAAAGAGAAGAAAAGAGCATACCAAGCATCCTAGAATACCATTTTCACAACAAGATAAGAGAAAAAATTCCAGACGAGAAGTCAGATGGAAAGAAGAAAAGAAAGCAGAAGAATAAGATAAGAGTGAAGAGAGGAAAGAAGAGACAGGAGACAGAAAGAAAGAATAAGAAAAGAGAGAGAGGAGAAAGAAGACAAAGAAAGAAGGAGAGAGAGTGGAAAGATAGGAGAAAGAAAAGCAGAGGAGAGAGAAGAAGAATATGAAGAAAACAGAAGAAAGAAGAATAGAAAAAAGAAAGAAAAGAAAAAAAGAAATCAAGAGTTCACCAGATAAGAAAAAATAGAAAGCAAAACAAAAGAATCAGAAGAAGGAAGAAAAGTATAAGAACAAGAAATCAAAGAAGCAAAAAGAGCAGAAAGTAGAAAAGGGATCCGTTAACAAGGAGCTAAAAAAAGGAGTATGTGAGAAAAACAAAAGAAAGAAAAAGGAGAGAAAGTGAGAGCAAGAACAAAAGGAATCCTCATAGAATAGAAAACCTAATCGCTGGATGGAAACTAGGGCCTTCCACCGATCTTACTCTCAATGACTCCAAAAGGACTCCATTGCTTTCACGAATAAATAAATAAATGACGGAGAAGGGGTTGGATTCATTTCGTTTTCCATTAAAAGAAAGAGAGGAGTGCTTTGTATAAATGTAAATAGACTCTTTTAGAAACTCTATTTCACTTGAACTAAATTTCGTTATTAAATTTAGAAATTTTTTAGTCATTTTGTTAGGAAATAATAGAATTTAATAGAAAAATAGAAATGTAAGAAATAAAATAGAAATTTTGTATGAACTACTAAAACAAAGAAAAAAAAGAAAAATAGAAAGAAAGAAAAAAAGGAAAAAGAGAGAACAAGAAGAGAAAGAAAAGAGAAAAAGGAAAGAGAAAACAAAAAGAAGAAGAAGAAAGAGAACAAGAACAAACAAGAAAAATACTTCAGAACAGAAAGGAGATAACAAGGAAGAAATGAGAGAAAGAACAAACAAGAAAATGCTAACACAATATGTACGTGTATTACTCTTAAATAGAATCTTAACTTAAATATAAGAAGCATTTCCGTTTTTTTCTACTAAAAAAAATATGGGAATGGAAATCAAAATTTCTATTGTGTTTTGAAAAAATATCAAAATGGACAGAATTCGTTCACACTATTCTATACCAATATGCCCCTTGACCCGAAAACAAATAACATGACTACTTGTATACTTATTTTTTTACTTTCCATCCAGATATTACCCTTCTTCCTATTTTATTTTTTTAATTATTCTTTTTAGTCAAATGAAATTTATATATATAAAGATATAGATATCTATAAAGATAGAAAGAAAAAGCAAGAAGAAAGAAGGAGATGAAAGAACGAGAAGTCGAATAAGAAAGACAGAATCAGAAAAAGAGAGAGAAGAAAAAATCAGAGAAAGAGGAAAAGAGAGAAGAAAACAAGAACAAGAGATCTCAGAAAGAGAAGAAAGAAGACAAGAGAGAAAGAGAACAAGAATCAGAACAAGAATAACACGAAGAGAAAAACAGAAAGAGAAGAAAGAAGAAAAATGAATAAGAATAAGTGTCAGATGAAGAGAATAAGAAACAAAGAGAAGAGGAGAGAGAGAAAAAAAGAAAAAGAATCAGAGAGATAAGAGAGGAAAGAGATAGAAATAAAATAAAAGAGAGAGAGGAAAAAAGAGAAAGAGTAGAGACAGAGAAGAGAGAAAAAAGCAAGAAAGAAGAAGAGAAAGAGAGAAGAGAAGACAGAGAAAAGAGACAAAGAAGAAAGAAGAGAAAGAAAAGAGAAGGAGGAGACAGAGGGTTGGAAAGAGAACAAGAGAGAAAGAGAAGAAGACAAGAGAAAGAAGAAGGAAGAAAAACCAGAGAAGAAAGAAAATAAAGGAAAGACAGAAAAAGAGAAAGAGAGTTCAGAAAGAGAGAATAAGAGAAAGAAGAGAGAAGAAAACAGAAAGAAAAAGAAGAAGAAGAGCAGAGGAAGAACAAAGAAGGAGGAGAGAGAGGAGAGCTCAGAGAGAGAAGAAGAGATCAGAACAAGACAAGAGAAAAGAAAGAAAAGATAATAACCAATCCTCAGCCTCGAAAAAGAAAAAAGGAAGAATAAGAAATGTGAGAAATAAAGAACTAAAGAACATAAAAGAAGAGAAAGAAAAGAAGCAGAAAAGAGAAAGAACAGAAGAGAAAGAAAAAATAGGAGATCGTAAGAAGAAGAATCAGAACAAAAGAGAAAGAATCAGAAAAAGAGAACAAGAAAGAAAAAAGAAGAAGGAGACAGAGAGAAAGAGAACAAGAAAAGAAAGAAGAGAAGGGTCGGGAAGAACAAGAACGCTAGGTCGAAGGAGATGAACGAGAGAGAAAGAAAGAAGCAAGAAAGGACAAAGAACAAGAAGAGAAGAGAGAACAGAAAGAAAAAAAAGAAGGGAACCAAAAAAGATAGAAAAGGAGAAAGAGCAGAGAGAAGATTAGAGGAAAAAAGAAGAAAGAGCAGAAAGAGGAGAGAGAAAGAACAACAAGAGGGAAAAAAGAGAGTAGACAGGGAGAGAAAAAAGAAAGAGACAAAAAAAGAAAAAGAAAACAAGAGAGGAAAAGAGAGTAGAAATAGAGAGAGAAGAGAATAAGAGAGAGAAGAAAAGAGAGAAGAAAAAAGAACAGAGAGTAGAGAGAGAAGAAGAAAGAAGACAAGTACCAGTCAGAAAAGAGACAGAGAGAATAAGAGAGAAGAAAAAAGAAAAGAGTCAAAGAAAGAGAGAGAAAAAGAAAGAGAATCAGAGACAGAAAGAAGATAAAAAGAATCAGAAGGAAGAGAATAAGAGAGAGGGAAAGAGAAGAAGAGAAGTAAGAATCTGAGAGACAGAAGAAGAACAAGACAAAATAAGAAGAACAAGAGAAAGAGAGGAGAAAGGAAAGAGAGAGAGAATAAGAGAGAGAGAGAGAGAAGAACAAAGAGAGAAGAAGAGAAAAGACAAAGAAAAGAAAGAGAACAAGAGAAGACAAGAGACAGAGGAGAAAGAAAAGAGAAGAGAGGAAAGAAGAGAAAGAGAGAGAAAGAGAGAACAAGAGAAAGAGAGGACAGAAGAACAAGAAGAAAAACAAGAGAAAGAGAGGACAGAAGAACAAGAAGAAGAAAAAGAAGAATCAGAACAAGAAAAAGAACAAAAGAGAGAGGAGAAAGAAGCAGAATAAGAAGAACAAGAATAAGAAAAAGAAGCAGACAGAGAAGAGACAGAATCAGAGAGAGAGGAGAGAGAGAAAGAAGAGACAGAGGAGAAAGAACAAGAAGAAGATGCAGAGACAGAAAGAGAAGAGACAGAAAGAAACAGAGACAGAAGAGAGACAGAGAAAAGAGAGACAGAGAAGAGAGAGAGGAGAAAGAAAGCAGAGAGAAGAGAGAAAGGAGAGAGAGAAAGAGAGGAGAAGAGAGAAGAACAAAAAGAAGAGAAAGAAAAGACAAGAATCAGACAAAGAACAAAGAAAGAGAGAACAAGAAGAAAGAACAAGAAACAGAATAAGAACCAGAAGCAGAAGAAGAAACGAAAACAAATTCATAGATCAAAAACAAAAGAAAAAGAGACACTACTGATGATTTCACATGAAAAGAAATTTACATACTTTTTTTTCACTGAGAAGTCAAAAAGAAAGACAAACCAAGTCACATATACAAAACGAAAGAAAATAACGAGTCACTTGAAATTGGACATTCACTAGAATTTACGTCGGTTTAAAGCGCATATTTTGAATTCCCACTGAAAAAGACAAAGAAAAACAACAGAAAAGAGAAAAAACAGGAAAGACAGAGAACAAAAAATACAAGAATCAGAGAAAGAGAAAAGAGAAGAACAAAAAGAAGAGAAAAGAAAGGAACCAGAAAAAGAAGAACAAGAAGAGAAAGAAGTACCAGTACGAAAAGAGAACAAGAACGGGAGAGAGAAGAAGAGACAAGAGAGAGAAGACAGAAGAGAAGAAAGAGAGAAGAGAACAAGAAGAAAGAGAGAGAAAGAGAGCAAGAAGAGACAGAATCAGAGAAGAACAAGAACAAGAAGAGAGACAGGACAGAGAAGAGAGAGGAGAGACAGAAAAAGAAGAAGAAGAACGAGACACAGAAGGAAGTACCAGTCCGAAAAGAAACAAAAGGAGAGAGAGAAGAGAAAGAGAGAAGAAAGAGAGGAAGAAGAGAAAGAGAGGAAGAGAGAAGAGAAAAAGAGACAGAGGAAATAAGAATAAGAGAGAACAGAGGAAAGAAGAATCAGAGAAAGAGAAGAAGAGATCGAATAAGAACAAGAAGAAAAAGAACAAGACAAAAGAAGAAGAGAGAGAAAAGAGAGAAAGAAAAGACAAAGAAATAGAAAAGAGAAAAAAAGAAAGAAGAGAAAAAGAGAAGAAAGAGAGAGAAGAACGAAAAGAGAAAGAAGAGAAAGAAGACAGAGAGAGAAGAAGAATCAGAGAAAAGACAAAGAAAAGAAAAGAGGAAAGAGGAGAAGAAAGACAGAGAGAGAAGAAAGAGAAAATTTCACAAAGAAATAGCGGTATCTGCTATCTCCTCTCGGAAAAATATCTCAATATATTGAGATGATATAGAATAGAGTGAAAAAAGAATAAACAAACAAAACACCGAAACTTGTCCACTCCCAATTCCCAAGCCCGTCGCTAACGGCTAAGGTAAGCCAAAAGCGAAAAGAGTAAATGAGATATTACAAAAAAATTTCCAGGGCTTGGATTTTTCATGGTCTACTAAGCTAAGCCATACATAAAAAATGAATTTGAGAAAGCAAAAGCAAGATGACATACCCTACACTTTCTAGGAAAGCACAGCACTCTTGATCCACCAATACTTCCTGAAATAGAATAGACTCCTGAAATAGAATAGACTCATTGTCGTTTGAATTTGAATAAAATAATAAAGCATTTTGGAATTTGAACAAATAGAAAAAAAAAAAGCCGAATAAAAAACTAGCAGACGAAGCCTTCTCAAAGAAAGAAAACAGAAGAAAAAGGAAGAAGAGAAAAGAATCAGAAAACAAAGAAAAAGCAAAAGAAGCAGGAGAAAGAAAAAACAAACAAAAGAAAAACCAGAGAAAAGAAAAACAAGAATAAAACAAAGAAGACAGCAGAAGAAGAAGAGACAAAAAGAGAAAGGAATCAGAAAGAAGACAAAGAGAAAGAACACCAAAGAGATGCTACAACTACCAATCGAGAAAGAAATCCACTTGTTAAGTAAACGCGAATATCTACTGAGTTTTATAAATCGGGTATAGAAAGAATTTAGATAGAATGCTCATCGAAATCCATTTAAAGGTCCTTCTTGATGAAAACAACTTTTTGTTTTGGAACTAAAAATTGAAGAAAACAAAGACTGCACTATTTGCTTAAATGATGGCTTTCTTTATTCTATTTGTTTTTAATTAAACTATTTTTTAAACAAAAAATAGAAAACAATAAAATAACTAGAAAAATAACAAACAAAAATTTCTATCAATAAAAAACGAATAGAAATAATTTATCCACAACGGAAAGAGATCACACGAAAACAATAGAAAGATCAATCAAAGAAAAAAGAAAAAAAGACAGAAAAAAGACAAAAGAGAACAATAGAAAAAACAAAAAAGAGAGGGAAGAGAAAGAAGAAAAGAAACACAAAAATACTAAAAAGAGAGGAAAACGAAGAAGACAAAAACAGAGGAGAGAGAGGAGAAAAGAAAGAAAACAAGAGAGAGAAAAGAAAAAAATAGGAAATGTTTTACTAGCATTCATATTTTTCTATTCACCCGAACGATTCATTCAGATTTGAAATAGAAAAGTTCATTCTCCAAAAACAAAGAAGGAAAAAGGAGAAGAATCAGAGAGAAAAGACAAGAAAAGAATCAGAGAGAAAAAACAAGAATCAGAGAACAAAAAGAAAAAAAGTTGTCGTCCATTTCTCAGAACAAAGAGAGAAAACAAAAGAGAAGAAGAAAAGAAAAAGGAATGAAAAAAAAGGATGAGAGGGGTCAACGTATATAATATAAATATAATGAAAGAATACTCCGAATACTCCTCATTACCTAGATCTACTCCAAAGTACAAAGAAAGAGGAAAGAATTACGTATAGAAAGAGACTACGAACAAAGATGGGAATGCAATAGAGATTGATCCAAGTCCAAGAGACACTAATTGCGTATAGAAAGTCTAGAAAGAGCAGTCAGTCAAAAGTCAATCAAGAAATTACGTATAGAAAGATCTCCGTCAAATAGACAATCCACTAATTGCGTATAGAAAGTCTAGAAAGATCTACCTACGGAATGAAGGAAAAAAGAGCGAAAAACCATCCCCTAATTCCCCAGAGAAAAAAAAAAGGGATTGGAGTCAAACAAAAGAAAGAGGAAGAACAAGTGGCAGAGGAAAAAGAAGAATTAGAGAAAGAGGAGAGAGAAAGCAAGAAAAGGAATCAGAATCAGAGAACAAACAGAAAAAGAAACAGAAAAAGAACACAGAAAAGAGACAGAAGGGAGAAGGATCGGAGAAAGAATCAGAACAAGAGAGAAAGAGAGACAGAACAAGAGAAAGAAAAGAAAGAACAAGAAAGAAAAGAGAGACAGAGGAAGAGGAAGAGGAAGAGAGAGAAAACAGGGGAGCGGATACCAAAAAAACCAAGGGAAAAACGGTAACTACCAAAAACCAAAGAAAAGGATACCTTGCTTATGATTCTACATCGAAAGGAATTTTCGTCGCTTTGAAGCGGATATTTGGAATTAGCACAAAAAAAAGACAGAAAAGACAAAGAAAAACAAGAGAAGAGAGGAAAGAAAGAAAACAAGAATCAGAACAAGAGAAAAAAAAAAGAAAAGAGAGCAGAGGAGAGAGGAGAGAAATCCAAAGAAAAAGTAGAAGTCGAATTTGTCAAGTAGAAGAAAAAATGGAAATCGAAGTGGAAGTGGAAGCTTTCCAGTAGAAGGAGAAGTCGACGGAATGGAAACTTTTGTAAATTAAAAAATAGCTAGTAGTGAAAATGGCTAATCTGAAGGATTTGAATCAGCAAGACCAAAAAGATATGTCCCAATATAGAAGTCCGTTGCTCTACCTACTGGGCACTGAGAAAATCCCCCTGGGAGTTCAGAAGAATTGGTCGAATCATTGATCGAATATTCTTTTTCTCGATTCCGAAGCATTTGCGATTCCAAGTCCCGGAAAGAGAAGAACAAGAGACAGGAAAAGAGAAAGAAGAAAGAAGAGAAAGAGGAAAAAGAAGGCAAAGAAAGAAAGAAAAGAAGGAGAGAGAGACAGAAAAGAAAGAAAAACAAGAGAAGAGTATAAATTATAAAAAATATAAATAATATAGAATATAGAAAAATAAATATAGTTAAATAATATAGTTAGAAAATTAGTAAATATAAAAAAGTAAATAAAAATAATGAAATAATAATACAGTAAACAAGCATTTCTATTCAATGCAAAAAATCGTTCGTGTTTTGTATTGTAAAATTAATAGATAGAAATAGAGAAGAAAGGGGAAAAGATGGAACAACAAAAGAACAAAAAAAGGGGGAAGAAAAATAGAATAGAAAAGAAACAAGCAGAAAAAAGAGGATAAAAACAAAAAAGAAAGAGACAGAGGAAAGAGAAGAAGAAACACAGGAAAAAAAAAGAAAACATTCTAGCAAACAACAAAAAAAATCTCCCAAAATTCTCCCATTCGCAAACCAAAGATTCATGGATCACGGATAACTGCACTTAGATTATATTTTTTTTAAGATCGAAGGCTCTTTGGATTAGTCTAAAAAGAAAGCTACGCTACTACAACAACTTCTAGAAGAAATTTCTCTCATAGGACATTAGGATCAGGTTCATATTTTTCCTATTTGCATCTATTAATTTTTTACAACAACGATCTGCATTTTATTTAAAAAAATAATTTTAGAAAAATCTTCTTTGTACTCGTGTTGAATTACACCAATTCTGTAAATTTATTAGTTTTAATTATTATTATTATTTCGTAAAGATTTCCAAAATTTTTTCTTTTTACTAATTCTAAAAAAAAATTTCTAATTTTTTAAGATAAAAACTCGTATTATTTCTTAATAATTAAGTACAAAAATATATAAAATATAAATAAAAGCAAGCACTTTTATGTAAAATTTAAAAAGCTTTTTGAATATTAATTAAATAGAATTAAATAGAATTAAATTAAGAATAATTCGAAGTAAATAAATTAAATGAAATTTTTATTTATTATAAATAATAATAGTATATA
>JAYMSM010000055.1:0-25990 GCA_036897885.1 Plantago crassifolia | reverse complement strand
GACTTTAAGACATGCTCTTTTTCACAACCAACAAAGAAGAGGATGGGGGGATCAACAAGCCAGAACTACTTCAAAGCCGATGACTCGAACATACTCCTTCCCAAGAAAATACCTACATTAGGAAAAGAAGTTCCGTTTTTTGTTATTTTCCAGCAGCAGCCTGAAAAAGAAACATTTTTTTTCTTTTTTTCTTAATTATTTAATTATATACATACTTATATACTTTTACTTTTTTTACTTTACTTAAATTAAAATTATTAAAAAATAAATTTATAATAAAAATTGTACAATATTTTTGAAAGCAAAAAATTAGAAAGTTCAAAAGAAAAAGACAAGCAAAAATACTTTTTAAAAGAAGGAAAGAAAACTTAGAAAACTAAGTACAGTAATAGTTTGAGTTCATTAATTAGAAAGATTTTTAGTTAATTTAATTACAAGAAAGCAAGAACACAATACTCGAAAAAGAGAGAATGAACGACAAAAAGACTTCATTTCAAAGGGAGAGCAGATTCCGAAATCGAAAACTTGACGATCGTATAAGGAAAAATCTTACTCAACCCATTTTCAAAGAGAAGAAACTCCTTCGAAATTCAGAAGTTGCCGTTTCCTTATGGCCAAAATAGACTCCATCCATTTTCAAAGGGAGAGGGGATTTTCTTTTCCAAACTTTGACTCCAGCTAGGGGAAAAAGTTAGTCGAGCATTTTGCAAAGGGGAAGAAGATTCAAAAAAGAAAAAAGTTTCATTTACCTATGTCAGAAATGACCAAAGACCGTTTTCAAAGGGAGAGCTGATTCCAAAAAGAAAAAAGGGACTCTAACATGGATGAAAAGTGACTCCACTTATTTGGAAAGGGAGAGTGGATTATGAAATCCGAAAAGTGACGTTTATCTAGGGGTCAAATCTACTCACACAGATTCCAAAGGGAGATCGCATGAGAAAAACAAAAAAGTGATTCTTGCTATGGTCAAAATAGACTCGAGCCATTTTCAAAGGGAGAGTGAATTCCAAAAAAAAAAAAATGATTCCAGCATGGTAGAAAAGTACCAAAAAAGAAAGAAAACCGAATGAAAGAGGAGAAAGACAAAGAATCAGAGAAAGAGAGAAGGTTCTAAAGACCGAGATCGACAGAGAGAATGTTCTGAAAGAACGAGAGAGATGAAGAGAAGACAGAACAAGAGACAGAGAAGAAAGACCGAGATCGAAAGATCGAAGAAAGACACAGAAGAAGAAGGAATCTAGATTCTCTGATTATCTAGAGAATCGAAAAGAAAGATCCAATAAAAAGAACAAGATCATTCTTTTCCATTTCGAAAGCCACTGGAATGAGAAGGAATAGGAATGATAGGAACAGGGAAGAAAGAGAAAGAGAGATCGAGAGTCAGAGAAAGAAGGAGTCAGAGAAAGAAGAAAGAGTTCGAAAGAGTTTCAGAATCAGGAATCTAGAGTTTCAGAAACTCTAGAGAATAAGAGAATCGATGAATCTAGAATCTATCTATCTAATAGAAGATAGAAGAATCGAATAGAATGGAAATCGAGAGAGAAGAAGATTTCGAATTATCCCGTTTGCGAGCTCTTTTCCAGAAGAGAACAAGAGTCTCTCGCCTAAAAAAGTCCATGAATTACGAAAAATCCAAAAGAAATAGAAGAGAGTTAGAGCATTCACCTTTTTGCATGGAAGTCACGGGTTCGAGTTCTTCCAAGGAAAGAAATCACCTTGTCTTTAAAGAGCCTTGTCTTTGTTCAGCAAAGAAACCATGAAAAAAGAATTCGCAAGGAATAGAGGGCGAGTGCAGAGAGTCAGAGAGCTCCCTGAATTCCCTGTACCAAAATGCCATCTTTCCGGTAGGGAGAAAGAAAGAGGAGTTCCAGAAGAGACCCATCATTCCATGCTTTCCTACCAACGACGATAGGAGGTTTTCGCTTCGGAGAAGACAGAGAAAGAGGCAGAGAGGCAGAGAAAGGAGAGTCGGAGAAGACTATCTCAGAGGCAGAGAAAGAAGGGAAAAAGGAGAAAGGGCAACGTGCTGCCCCCTAGCCCAGAGTCTCCCCTTCCTTACAACAACAAACAAAAACAAACAACAACACCTTACAACAACAAACAACAACAAGAAACCAGAAACCAGAAAGAACACCATAATCTCCTTGAGAACAAATACAAATAAATAATGAATAGAGTGGAGAACAATGGAATAGAACCGCTTGCAGACATTGAGAGAGGACTTAGGTTTCTACTAGTTGAATAGTTGAAAGATCCAAAGAAAAGAGCCAGAATACAAACGATCAGCAAGGAAATTTATAATCCATGCCATGCCATTGGCAAAGCAAATTTGGTATGCAATAGATATCAGGGGCTAAAGTACGGCGATCGTTGAGGATCCGCTCGTCTATCGAAGATCTAAGACTCGAAAAGACCAAAGAACGAGAGAGAGACAGGGAGAGAAAAGAAGAGACAGAGTTTCCAGAGAGACAGAGAAAGAAGAGAAAGAGGGAAGTCAGAAGAGAAAGAGAGAAAAGAACGCCAAAGAACAGAAAAGAGTTCTTCTAAGCAGATCCGCGAACATAACAGAAAGAGAAGAGTTCGAAAGAGTCTCGATGGATTCGATTGCTTTCTGGGAATGCGAATGCAATAGCCTTTCCGGTTCCATTTACTAGAGACAGAAGAAAACAAAAAGAACAAGAAAAGAGAAAAAGAAGGTTCGAAAAGAACGAAAAGAAGAATAATAAGGAAAGGAAGAAAGAAAAGAAGGTAAAGAGAACAAGAAGAAGAAGAAGAAGGTTCCGACCGAGGCCGAGAGGAAGAAGGAGATGAAAGAACGAGAGAGAAAAGAAAGAGAAGAAGAGTAGAGAAAGAGAGAAAAGAAAGAGAAGAAGAGTAGAGAAAGAGAGAAAAGAAAGAAGAAAAAGACAATCAGAAGAAGAGAGAGAGGAAGAGAAGGAGAAAAGAAAAAAGGTTCAGAAAGAACGAAAACCAGAGAAAGAGAAGAAAAGAAGTCAGAAAACCAGAAAGCCATATCTGACTCCAAGGAAAATCGTTTTTATCCTAACTTTTTTCAATCATGTGACTACGAGTTCGTATTCTGAGTATCTTTTTATTTTCGATACAATAAATGATGAGAAGCTTTATGCAGAAGAACAGTGTGTCTATGACAGGGAAAGAAAGAGAAAGCGAGTCAAAGAAAGAAAATCAAGAAAAAACAGAATAGAGATGGAAAGATGGCTTACACAAACTCAAAGAAAAGATAGTACTAGAAAGAAAGCAAGGTAAACAAAAGTACCTCAACAAAGAAACCGACTTTGTACGAAGTGAAAAGCTTAGAAACTTTCAAATAGAAAAATAATAAGAGGGGGACCCCCTAGACTTAGAGACAGAATCTTACGAACTGTCTAATAGGTGCATACGAAGCTTCGGTTAGGGAATCAATGCTAATAAGAATAAGAGAGATGCAGATCTCCATTCCAAAAGCTAGATCGCTTCCTACATTCATTTTCAATCCCGGAGCATTTCAGTGCTTGTGCTTACTAAATAAAGTGAAAAAGGAAAACCTTTTCTATTTTTGGAGGGAATAGCCAGTGAAAAAACAGAGTGCCACTAGGTCTACTGGAAGATATGGAAATAGGATTCTACTTTCGAGTAGTTAAGGAAAGAAAAAGAAAGAATCAGAAGAAGGGTCTCAAAAAACAAGACCAAGAGAAAGAATGAGAAAAGAGAGAGAAGAAGTCAGAAAGAAAGAGGAAAAAAGAACAGAGAAAAAAAGAACCAGAATAAGAACAAGAGAAAGAATCAGAAAAAGAAAAAAGAACAAGAGATAGCATAAGAGACAGAAAACAAAGAAGAACAAGAAGAAGAATCAGACAAAGAAAGAAAAACAAAGAAGAGAACAAAAGAGAAAGAAAAACAAGAATCAGAACAAGAAGAAAGAAAAGACAAAAACCAAAGAGAAGAATCAGAGGAAGAAGAAGGAAAGAGGAAAAAGAAAAGAAACAAGAAGAAAGAGAAAAAAGAATCAGAAGAAAGAGAGAAGAAAAAAAGAGAGAAGGAAACAGAAGAGAAAGAAAGAGAGAAGGTTCGAAAAGAACAAGAGAGAAGAGAAAGAAAAGAAGAGAAAGGAAAAGAAAGAGGAAAGTGAGAAAAGAGAGAGGAAAAGAGAAGACAAAGAGAACAAGAAGAAGAAAAAAGAAAGAAAAAGACAAACAAAAAAAAGAAGACAGAGAAAAGAAGTCAAAGAAAGAAAACAAGATAGGAAAGAGAAAAGACCATCCTCTGACTCAGACAAAAAAAGAAAAGGAGAGAGATAAGAGAGAGATAAGAAGAAAAAAAAAGAAAGAATAAGAGAAAAAACAAGAGAAAGAAAGAGAGAAGGAGACAAGAAGTTCGCATTTCCCTTTCTCTTTTCATTTCTGTACTCCCGGCTAGTTTTGTTTGACTAATTTGGTACTTCTAGGGCCCAATCTCTCTTCTTTCCCGATTCTATTCTATTCTATTTTCTAGTAAACAGGTAGATAGATCTAGATCTAGTCGACAGTGCCTCACTCGGAATCGAAGAAGTAGGCCTCGTAGCCCTGTAGATTTCCTTTACTGAGAGACTCTGGTAAGACTGCTCTCGGTATTGAAGTCTGGTCGAAATGCAATGCTAGTCCTCGATTCCGAGTGAGTGACTTCTGCTGGACTCGTGGAGTTTGTAATCTTCTTCGATTGGGTAATATTGTATTCTTTCGATAGGGAAGTGCGTGACTCAGAGGCCTCGTGCTCGAGTTCGTAATCTTGGAGTTGGTGTAGATCGGTAGATCGTCAAGTCTGTTCGTAAGAGAAAGTCACTCCTCGTTTTTTTGAGAGTGAAGTCTGGTACAGAGAGGGAATTTTCGGACTACTATTACTCTAGAGAGAGGAATAGTCCGCTAGTTTGTATTCTTGTAACTAGAGACTGCAGGAAGACTTCTATTTCTATATAGTAGATGCGGAAGTCATTTCGTAATCGTGGGATAGAGATTGGCATAGAATTTTCCTACTGTGTCTGGGAAATCCTCGGCACGACTCTTCTTTTTTCCCTTTTTGTTCTCTTTGTCTTTTTCTGGTTCTTTTTCTTCCTCTCTCTCTTTTCTTTCTCTCTTTCTCTTCTTCTGATTCTGTCTCCTCTTTCTTCCTCTCTCTTTGTTTCTGATTCTGAGACTTGTTCTTTATTCATTCGGTCTCTTTCTGTCTCCTCTTTCTTCCTCTCTCTCTAATTCTTTCTTCTTTTTCTTTCTCTGATTCTGTTTCTTCTTATGATTCTTTCTCTGATTGTGAGACTTGTTCTTTTTCTGGTTCTTTTCCTGTCTCTACTCTCGTTCTTTCTTCTTTTTCTTGTTCTTTCTCTGATTCTTTCTTCTTTTTCTGCTTCTTTCTCTTTTCTCTCTCTTCTGTCTTCTCTCTCCTCTTTCCTCTCTTTCTCCTCTCTTTTCTCTTTTTCTTCTTTTCTTTCTCTGACTCTTCTTCTTATTGTTTTCTCTTGTTTTCTTCTTTTTCGGACTTCTTTTCTCTTGTTTTCTTCTTTTTCGGACTTCTTTTCTCTTGTTTTCTTCTTTTTCTTCCTCTTTCTTCTCTTATTCCTAGTGGCTTTCTGCGGGCCTTGAGTTCGGATTCCGCTCTCCATTTCCGGTTCTGGACTCCTGGCGAGGAGTGTTTTTCTACTTTGGTACTGCTAGCTAAGAATATCTATTAGGATTCCATGAAATAGGTATATTAGGAAGAGCTGGTGGAAAGAATGATGGGGGAGGGAAATTTCCTAAGAGCAATAGCAATGTAGGTAATAGTAATCTAGGTGCAGAAGAGAGAGGAATCCGAGCCATGGAAATTTTTTTTTCGTTGAAGAATGGGAAGAATGCGATGAATGCTCGAGATCGTTCTGTTCCTAAGAAGGAAATGCACTCCTAGTTTGAGATAGAGTGAAGTCTGGTAGAGAGAGGGTGCATTTTTATACTAAGATAGATCCGCGATTGCGTAATCGTGGGACGCATAGAATACTGAATGGGAAATGCTCGGGCTAGAGGACGTTCTTGTTGTTCTTCTTCTTTCCCTTCTTTCTGCCTCCTCTCTCTCTCCTCTTTCCTCTCTTTCTTTGGTTCTTCTTTCGTCTTAGACTTGTTCTTTTCCTTCTTTTCTCTGTTTTTTCTCTTTACTTTCTAACTTGGTCTTTCTTCTTTGTTGTCTCTCTTCTCTCCTCCGTCTTCTCTCTTTTCTTTTTTTTCTTTCTCTCTCTGCTCTCTCTCCTCTTTCTGTTTTTCTCTCTTCTCTCTATTATCTTCTTCTACTTTTTCTCTCTTCTTTCTCTTTTCTCTCTTTTATGATTTTTCTGTCTACTTCTCTTCTCTCTCGCTTTCTACTTTATTCTATTTTCTTTGATCTTGTTTTGTTGTTTCTCCAAAAGTATAGGAAATTTTGCTTGCTTGTTTTGTTGTCTTTCAAAGGGCATAGGAAAGAGATGGCATTCAAGCATTTTGTTGTCTTCTATTTGTTTTGTTTTCTTCTATTTCCTTAGCCAAGCAAGATAGAAGGTAGATTGTTATTCATCTATTTCGGAGAAGAGAGAGTAGAGAAAAGAACTCGTTGTGGTCTATTTCCTCAACCAAGCAAGATAGAAGGAGGATTTTAATTTCGTTCATTTAGGTCAAACAAAAAGGCATAGAGATAGTCTATTCTCTCTTTCTTTCTCTTCTGGGCTCTGGTTCTTCTCTTGTTTTCTTCTTTCTTTTTTCTCACTGCGATACTTTGACGGTGTTCGCTCACGAATGGATGAAGAGTGCTCTTCTGTTCAATTGACATTATCTCTTTTTCTTCTGAAATTGAAAAAAAATTTCCTACGTTGGAGTTACTTTTTTATTTTTTGTTTTGCTTTTTTTTGTTTTCTAAAATCCTTTTTTATATTTTTTGGAAAGTGAGTTTCACTTTTTTAATTTTTGTTTCATTTGCTTAGTGAAATCTTAGTTATAACTTTTATTGACTCTAGTTGGAATGACGTTTTGAAAAAGAGATTCCGTTTTCCTAAGTCGAATCTCGTTTAATCAAAATAGGTTATGTTGGAATGAGCCTTGTTTTTTCATATTCTCTTCCTTTTTGATTTTGTTTTGTCGATAGTATAAAGGCACCCTTCTCTTTTTTTTTTCACTCTTTCTCCCATCTGGCATTCTTCGTGCTCCTTTTGCTTTTTCTGCGGGGATCTCTGAAATCTGGTTGACCGACATCAACTCTGATGTTTTGTATTTTTTTTATTCTTTTTCTATGGTGGACTGAAGATTGTCTCTTGTGTTCTTTTTTTTATATTGCTTTTTCTCTTTCTCTTTCCTGGAGTCTTTTCTTTTTTTTGTTTTTTCCCCTTTCTTTTTTCTTTGTCTTATTTTTTTCTTTGTCTTATTTTTTTCTTTTTTCTGCCTTCCTTCGTGCTCTCTTTCTTTTTTTTTCTACTTTTTCTTTCTACTATGATTTTTCTTTGTAATAGACTCTTTGTTTGTCGTGTATTTTTTTTTTCTATGGTCAGGAATTCAAATTTCTATTTTTAATTAGGATTTTTAGGGTGAAAAGATTTTTCCAGAATGGTTCAGCCTAAGTTTTATTTATTTTTGGTTTTTCTTATGTTTTTGAAAAGATCTATATTCCCACAATATATGAATGTAATTCCCTCTTTTGTTCGTTTGATTTATTGTTATGACGCTATCTTTTCATATTCTTTTATTTTTCAATAATTGGGGTTCGTTGTTTTTCTTTCTTTTTTCTTTTCCCCTGATTTAGGGCATGCATTCCTCTTTCTTCTTTTTCTTTGAGATCTTGTAGGTGGTACGATTCGTTTCCTTATTCTCGGACGAAATGGACTTGGAGAGGCTGTCGTCTCATCCCTTGGCGGGTTAATTGTGTTATCGATTAACGCCGCGCCTAACTTCGTGCACTGATCCAAGAGTTAGGTTTTGGGTGAATGGATTTTCATTTTTGATTTCCTAGTTTGTTCAGGTTCTTAGGTCTATCGGGAACTCTTCTATGTGCATCATGAATTGGGTAGCATTTTTTTCATCTTTCTATACATTTCTATACAAAATAATAGTCCTAGACTCATTTCATTGAATCAGAAATATGCATTTTTCTTTTTTTTTAGAATAGAATGACTTGATTCCTTTTTTTCGGATTTGTATTAAATGACTAATTTCAGAGTTTGTCTTTCTCTTTTCCATTTCTAGACAGCTTTTCGTCAGACTTTAAACGGAGATCTTTCCATCTCCTCTTTTTTCTCTCGGTGTTCTTTTGTTTCTCTTCTTTTTTCTTTTGCTTTCTTTTCTCTTCCTGACTCTCTTCTTGTCTTTTCCGTTTCTTTTCTTTTAATTGTGAATTTTGGTTTTGCTTGTGGATATTATTTTGTTGGAGGATCACTGGCTTCTGAAAAGGAGTTCTCCTTTGAATCCCCTCTAGCGGGAACCTTTTTCACTTAATGTGAGTCTTGCTTATCTTTCAAAATGTAGTAGTTTTGCATTTGCCTTATAGCCTTATTCCTTATTTTTGTGTTAGATCGTTTTAGGTCTACATACGAAAGGTTTTCTTTACTGTTTGTTTTTTTTCTTGACATACATTTGTGGCCCTTTTTCCTTCTTTTTCGTTTCTATCTTTTTCATTTGTTTCATGCTGTTTTCTTTCGGTTTTTCTTGTGTTTCTTCTTCTTTCTTGTTCTCTTTTTTTGCTGTCTTCTTTCTTTTCTTCTTTTTGCTATTCGGTTTTTCTTTTTTTTTTTCTTGCCTTTTTTATGAATTGGAAAGGCTTTGATATGATCACCTTTTCTCTTTTCTTTTTTTACGACTTGCTAATACCTGAATAATCTAGAATGTCTTAATTAGTTAGTTAAGGAATGACCAAGAATCAGTCTTGTGTGCTTTCGTTGGGCCCAAGGTTTCTGTACTGACCCATATTAAAAATCTTGGTGAATGTACAATCCAAAAATGTCTTTTATTTTGAATTTTGAAACAACTTTTTTTTATTTTTCTACTTTTTATTTCTTTTTTCTGATTGTTTGGCTTTTTTTTTCTGTCTATTTCTTTTATTTTATCTCTTTCTCCAGGGCTCTAGATAGCTTTGTTGGGGTGGAGCTAAGCTAAGGCCCCCTCTCCCACGAAGGGATCTCCTTTTTTGAATCTTTTTCGTCCAGAGATTTTTTTGTAATTTTTGTTTTGACTTCTTTTATCTTTTTTTTTTATCTAATCCACTGTCTTATTTTCTTGTATTAGAATTTTAATGCTATTGGTTTGGATTTTTCGGAATCTCCAAGAGACAGAATTGAGATCTCAATTCTATGTAGATCCTCTTTTCTTTCTATATTTAGATGATACATTCATACTTTGACATCCATAATTTAAATGTTTTCTCTTTATCTTCTTGACTATACTTTTTCTTGTTGTATTCTTGGATTATCCTATCTTTCTATTTTTCTTTTTGAAACTAGAAGTGGAAATTGACATACTCTATTTTCTATTCTATATTGTATATTTATTCGTTGATAATTAATTTCAAATTTCAAAAAAGGTACTCTCCACCAGGGATAAAGAAAGCAGGGATCCCCATCCCTTTCTGATTGATTATCTCTGCTTTTAGATACTTTTAGGAGTTTCTGCACGAAAAGTCCTGTTTTCGTGATTTTTCCATTCCATACTCTATTTTCCGTTGTTTACTCTTTCGACTGCAGGTCTTCTTTCTCTTCTGTTCCTTGGTAGATTACATCGGGGATTCCTTCCTTTTGAAGGTAAGCTCCTCATCCTTTTACATATTACATTTACATAATCAAGCTGCTCCTAGTCTTAGTGGTTTTGAAGTGAAGGGCTTTCTTTGGTATACTTTCTATCTCGAGCCTTTATTATGCTGTCTGGATGTAAGTTTGTATTGTGTATGAATGAATTTTTTTCTACCATTTTTTTTTTCAGTATTGATTCGCGATCAGAGAAGAATAGAAATAAGAAGCAGATAGGATAGAGAGGGAAGAATAGAAGTCCGTTTTCCTATTTCAGATCTTTCATGAAACAGTCATCATCATTATATTTCCTTTTTCTCGTCCCCCAAAAAATTCAAAATTGAAGTCAGCATCAGAACAAGAATCAGAAAGTAAAGAGAAAGAATAGAGAAGTGCACTTATAACAAGGAAAGTCTTTAGTATTTAGTGCCCCACACTTTCATCGGTTTCTACTCGTCTTCGTTGTTCGTTAACTATCTTTGGAACGCTTATTTATATTTAGCGAACTCGTAGACTACAATTATTTATATTTTAATATTTAAATTTAATTCTTTTCTTTCTTATTTTATCTTTATTAACAACTTAAGGAATATCTTTTCTTTATTGCTTTCATTTTTTTTCCTTCCTTTCTTTTTAAGAGCCGGTTTTTGATGTGTTTTTCAATTTTAATGAGTAGATAGCTGGATATTGAAGTACATTTTTGAAAAGAGTCTAGTTTCGCTGGTTCAATTTTTCCTGCCTCTGGAAGATTCTTTTTTGGGGGTTGTTTTGGGGGTTGTTTTCATTTTTTGCCCGTGAATTCTTCATCCCTATTCCTTTTCTTTCCATTTTCCAAATTCGTGTTCGAGTCGAGTTGTTGGATTTCTTTTTTTTTTATGTTTTGTTTGTTTCTGATTTGATCCCATTGGATCAATAAAAAAAGAAAGTCTGGGCTCTCCCAGATCTAGGCTTTTTCAATCTCGCGGAGAATCTTTATTTTGACCCTGCTTTTGGCCCGGGTCTTTTTTTATTTCCGACTTTTTTTCCTCTGTCTCTCGTTTGTCTTCTCTCTTCTATCTTGCTTTTTTCTGTCTCTTTTCATCCTCTCCCCAGCTCAGCTTTTTTCTTCTCTATTCTGTTCGGTAGATTTCTATTTCTGACTTACTGACTATTCATTTTCCGATTCCCGGGGGGTTGTTTTCCTTATATTTTTTACATGTAGTCGATTTCGTGCAGGATTTTTTTTGTTCATAATTTTATATACGCATACTGCTATTTCTATTCTTTTTTTGTTAGCTGAGATTGGAATGAACTTTTTTCTTTTTATTTTGGAATTTTCTTGTTTCTGTCTTCTTTTCTCTCCTTCTTTTTTTTCTGGTGAGGCATGGACGATAACAACTCTTTTCTTTCTTGTTCTCTTTTCTCTCTTTTTCCGAAGCTAGCTTTTTTGACTCTAGATCTCTCCTTCTTTGTAGTCTTTTTGAATTCCTCTCTTTCCCAATATTCGCTTGAACACAAAAGATCGCATCTTTTTTCACTAGAAGAAACAAAGAGAAGAAGAAAGAGGACAAGGAAAAAGGAGAGAAAAAAACATAGGAAGAAGAGGAAAAAGACAAGAAAGAGACAAGAAGGAAAACAGGTCCCCAAAAGGATCGAAACGGAAAGCTAATGCAATTCCATGCAACATTTTCTACGAGAATCATGAGTCATCATCAAGAACAGCACAGTAGAAAATCAATATCAATTTCACAAAAAAACCATTGCGTGCAGATTGTTTTCGTCATCTTTGTGTTTTCTTTTTCTCTTTTTTGGGTCCAAGTGATTTTTCTTATTTTCCTTGTAAAAGTTTTTTTGAAAGTTCTTTCGGGCATCTTTTGTTTTCTTTATGTTTGTGGAAGCTTTCTTTTTTCTTTTCTTCTCTTTCTTGTCTCTTCTCTGTCTCTTCTTTCTTGTCTTTTCTTTTTTTCTCTTCTTTTCTTGTTCTGTCTTTCTCCTCTTTCTTTTTGTCTTCTCTCTGTTCTTTCTCTGATTCTTGGTTTCTTTTTTCTCCTCCTTCGACCTAATGGTTTCGTTCTTGTCGAAGCTTCTTCTCTTTCCTCTCTTTCTCTGTCTTTTCTCTTCTCTCTCTTTCCTCTTTCTTTTCTCTCCTCTCTCTCTCCTCTGTCTCCTCCTTCTTTCTTTTGCCTTTTCTCTTCTTTTTGTTTTTTTTCTGTCTTTCTTCTTTTCTTTCTGAGCCTTTTGTTTCTCTCTTTTTTTTCTTTTTCCGATTCTTGTTCTTCTTTGTTCTTCTGTCTTTTGTTCTGTTTTTTGTTCTGTCTCTTTTCTGTCTTTCATTCTTCTCTCTTTGTTTTTTCTTTGTTTCTTTCTTCTTCTCTTGTTCTCTTTCTCTGATTCTTTCTCTTCTTATTTTCTTGTCTTCTCTCTTTCTTTCTTTTCTCTCTTTTCTTTGTTCTTTGTTTTCTCTCTCTTCTTCGATTTCTTTCTTTTCTGTCTTTTCTCTCTCGTTCTTTCCGAACCTTCTCTCTTTCTCTTTCTTCTCTCTTTCTCTTTCTTCTCTCTTTCTTCTTCTTTGTCTGTGTTTTCTCTTTCTTTCTTTTCTTTTTCCTTTCTTCTCTCTTTTCTTCTTTCTGACTTCTTTCTTTTCTCTCTCCTCTCTTTCTTATTCTGATTTTGACACTTTGTCTTTTTTCTTTCTTCTCTTTTTCTTTTCTTCTCTCTTCTTTCTCTTCTGTTCTTTCTTTTCCTTCTCTCTTCTTTTCTCTTGTTCTCTCTTCTCTTGCTCGTATTTCTCTTCTTAGGCGGACTCAGGGTTGTCTTCTCTTTCTTCTCCTTTGTGTTCTCTTCTCTTCTGTTCTTTTCGGTTCTTGTTTTTATCCTTTTCCTTTTCATTTTACTTATAGTTATAGCACGTTGTCTTTCTCTTCTGTCTTTTTGTTCTTCTCTTTTTTCTCTCTTCTCTTCTGTTCTTTTCGGTTCTTGTTTTTTTCTTTCTTTTTGTCTCTTTTTTTATGCTTTCTCTTCTCTCTTCATTTTTGTTTTTCTTTGTTTTCTCTCCTCTTTTTCGTATTTTTTTGGTGCTTCTTTTCTTTTTCTATTAGGAGTGGAACACTTCACATGTAGGAATTGTAGCCTGTTTGTTCGCTTTGTGATCAACAATGGACAACATAAGTTTTTTGCTTTCTCTGATCTATTTTTCCTTCTGATAAGCACAACCATTTCTTTTTTCCCTTTTCATTCTTCTTCTTTTTCTTCTTCTCTCTCCTTCTCTTTCTTTTCTGGTTCTTTCTCTTCTGTCTCTCTTCTTTCTCTTTCTTTTTCTGCCCCTTGTTTTCTTTTCTCTTTTCCTCTCTGTCTTCTTCTTTCTTCCTCTCTTTCTTCTCTTTCTTTTTTCTTCTCTTTCTTCTTTTTTCTTCTCTTTCTTTCTCTACTTGTTTTTCTTATTCCTTTTTCTTTCTTTCTCTCTCTCTTTTCCTTTCTTCTTATCTCTCTCTCTCCTCAAATAATCTTTTCTACTTGTTCCTATTTCTTTTAGGTTGTAGGATCGGGGACGATCGAAAAAATTTCCCTAAAGATCGATTTCGCACGAAGATCTTTTCTCTAATATGGGTTGGTTTAGTCGTTCCAAGGTCTTCCTATCTTCTTTTCTATTTTCCTGTTCTCTTCTTCTTTTCGGATTCTTTTCTTTTTCTCCTTGTTTGCTTTCTATTCTTTTTCCTCTTCTTCTTTTCTTTTTTCTCCTCTTTCTTTCTTTCTTGTTCTTCTTTCCTTTGTTTTTCTTCTTATTCTTGTTCTCTTTTCTGACTTCTACTTTCTACTTCTTCTATTTTTTGATTTCTTCTTGTTCTTTGTTTTCTTGTTTTTTCTCCTCCTTCTTGCTTTTCTCTCGATTTCCCTTTCAAAGTCCAAAGTAATTTCGTTTAGAAATATGGTTTTCATTTTCGATCCTTGGTTGGATCCGCTCTTTGGTCTTTCTTTTTTCCTTTCTCTCTTTTCTATTTTTTCTTTGATCGTGAACTCGTTTCACCCTATTCTTTTTCTTCTTTGCTTTTCTTTCTCTTCCATTCCCCTCTTCTTTTTTTCCTCTTTTCTTTGACGCATGTTCTTTCTTTTCTTCTTTGTGGTTTTTCGACTGATCTGATTGAATCTGGAGATCTTTTTGATGACTTCTATCTTTCTTTTCCTTATTCTTTCTTTAGGCATTTACTTGTTCTCTCTTTCCCTTTTTGTCTATTTATTTTTTTGTTTGTCCGAAAAGTCTGTAGTATTTTTGAAGTAGATTTTGCTTTTTTAATACACAATTACTTGGGATTCTTTTCTAAGATTCTATACTTTATTTTGACTTCTTTTCGATCCTTTTTCGAGTCTTTCTATCGATTTCTTTTTTTTCTATTTCATTTTTATTTTTACTGAAGGCATAAATGTACTTCATTTGTATTTATTTTTTTGTTTAGCGCAAAGAGGGCTGATTATCTCTAAACTCTACATTTACATACTAAACTCTACATTTACATAATGCGTGCAGAGTGTCTGGGGATAGGTTCATTTGCATGCAGTAAGTTCAATCATTCCGAATTTACTTTGTAATTGTAAGGGAACTTTTCTTATTCAAAATATGTAAGGGTTGATGGTCTTCTTTCCAAAGTAAATATCTCTGTGGAAGTTCCCTAAAATTTCTGGAAATAAGAGCATTAGATTCTTTCGCTGTTGAGAACTAGTCATAGTCATAGCTTGATTTATTTTTTTCTTTTGTGTTTATGATATCTATACTTTAAAGTCATCAAATCCAATGGAAGCTGCTTTTATTTATTCTTTTTCTTTCTCTATTCTCCCAAACCTCTTTCCTGGTTTTCGTTTTATAATTAGAAGATATTTTCTATTTTTGATTATTTGACTAATAGTATCCATGGTACAATATTTTTGGGTCCCCTTTTTCATTTGTTCTGACTGAGTCTCAGAAGTCTTCTATGTATGAAATTAATAATAATAAAGAAAGTAAGTGAGTCGGAAGTTCTATTTCTATATAATTATAATATAGTAGGAAGGGAGGCTTCGCTTGTTCTTTTTTCTCTCAACTTAACTATTTCTATTTATTTACTTTTCATTTTTAATATTCCTGCATGGGAACTACTGGATCGGTCCAACTCCATAACGAGAAAGGGAATTGAATTTCCTAATAAAGAAACTAATAAAGAATTTATAAACTACGAACTCCAGTTATTCCTTAATGAACAGGTTATTCGATTATTTTTTTTTATTGGCTCTGGCTCAGACGCTTTTAAATTCTTTCCACGAGGGGGAGGAGTAGATGACTTGTCATTCCTTTTTTTGTACTAATAATCCAAATATAAATATAAGGAATCTTTTCTATGTCTTTTTGATTGGGTTCTTTGATAAGCTTCTTTGCTTTTGACAAATGAAATAGATCTTTGTTAACTTTTTTGATGAATTTCATTTTCTTTTTTTTCGAATCTTTTCTTCTTTCTCTTTCTTCTTCTTTCTTTTCTCTCTCTCTCTGATTCTTTCTCTTCTTTCTTGTTGTCTTCTCTCTTCTTTTCTCTCTCTCCTCTGTCTTCTCTCTTCTCTCTCTTTCTTTCCCTTCTTCCTCTTCCTCTTCTTCTTCTTCTGTCTCTCCTCTCTCTTTTCTCTTCTTTTCTTTTCTTTTCTTTCTGATTGGATTCTTCTTTCTCTTCTTTCTGTTTCTTCTCTCTCTCTTTCTCTCCTCTCTTCTGCTCTCTCTTCTGCTCTCTCTACTCTCTTCTTTTCTGTTTTCCTTTTCTTCTTCTCTTTCTTCTTTCTCTTCTGATTCTTTCTTCTCTTCTGATTCTCTTTTCTTTCTCTTTCTGCTCTTCTTTTCTCTTCTTTCTCTCTCTTCTTTCTTGTTCTTATTGGTATCTTATTGGTATTGTATTTCTCTTCTTCTGATTCTTCCTCTTTCTTGTTCTCTCTTTCTCTTTTTCTTCTCTCTCTCTCTCTTTCTTGTCTCTTTCTTTCTCTTGTTCTTGTCTCTTTCCTCTCGATTCTTCTTTTTTCTCTTTCTTCTTCTCTTTTTTCTACTCTTTCTTCTCTTCTCCTCCTTCTCTTCTTTCTTTCTCTCTTCTTTCTTTTCTGTCTCTGATTCTTCTTATTCTTATTTTCTTTTCTGATTCTTTTTTCCCTTTCTTTTGAATCTCGATCTCTCTCCTTCTTGTTCTTCTTTGTCTCTCTTCTCTTGTTCTTTTTATTTCTTTTCTTCTTCTCTTTCTGTCTTTTCTTTCTGTGATTCTTCTTTTTTTTGATTCTTCTTTTCCGATTCTCTCTTCTTTCTTGTTCTTCTTTCTTTTCTCCTTCTCTTTTCTTTTCTTTCGGATTTCTTGTTCTTTCCTCTTGTCTTGTATTTTCTCTCTCTTCTTTCTCTTCTTCCTCTCTTTCTCCTGTCTCTCTTCTCCTCTGTCTTTCTTCTCTCTGATTCTTTCTTCTTTCTGTCTCTCTTCTTTCTGATTCTTTCTCTGCCTGTCTTTGTTCTCTCTTCTCTCTCTTTTTACCTTATTCCAATATTCCAAGTGGACTTCGAATGGCCTTAAGTTAGCTTTCTTTTCTGTCTTTTCATTTCCGTACTCTTTTCGAGTTTTGTTTTACTAATTTCGTAATGATAGGGGGATTGGAGAGGGCTAGTAGGTAGATTGGGTAGAGCTGGTGGAAAGAATGAGAAAGAATGCGAATAGTATAGCTAGGTAGTAGAAAGTGCCTGTTAGCAATGTAGGGTCAGAAGAAGAGCGTAGACCAAAGCGAAAGTAGGAGAGAACAGGGGATTTCAGGAAAGATAGACGAGTACGAATTCGTGTAGATCGGTAGATCGTAAAGTCGGGTCCTTAGAGGAGAAAGAAAGTCACTCCTAGCCTAGTGCTAGATTTCCCGTCAGTGAATTCTCCGGGACTTGCTGGCACCGACTTGACGAGCGAGAGCAGTCTTACCAGAGTCGATCGGTACTGGACCATTTCTAGGATTCATCTCTTCTTCTCCGACTACATTGCTAGATTACTATTACCGAGATTACTATTAGGCACTTGCTAAGCTTCCTACTAGATCGCCCCAATATACCTCGGTTATCAAATCGGGACAGAAGAGAAAGTCCTACCTAACTCCAAACAAAACTGGAATCCCCCAATCATAAGAAAGAGAAAGGGGAATGAATCCCCACTCAAGGCCATCCGAAAGCCACTCTTATGCTATGCAACAGGCAATTAAAAAGCGAGAGAACAGAGAAAAAAAGAGAGCGAGAGAAAGAGAAAGAAAACAGAACAAGATAAGAAGGAGAAAGAGAGAACAGAAAGAGAGAAGAGAGAGAAGAAGAGAGAAAAAAGAGAAAAGACAGGAAAGACAGAGAGAGAAGAAGAGAAAAAAGATAGAGAGGAGAGAGAGGACAAAGAGAGGAAGAGAGAAGAAAGAAAGAAGAGAGGAGAGAATCAGAGAAAGAAGAAGAAGAACAAGAGAAAAGAGAAGAAAACAAAGACAGAGAAGAAAGAGAAAGAATCAGAACAAGAGAGGAAGAAGAGAGAGAGGAGAAAGAGAAAAAAGAAGAATCTGCCCTCTTCACCATCTATTACGATTATGTCTATGAAGAGTCCGAGATTCCAAGGATTTCACACTCAGTGAATTCTCCGTGACTGGGAAATCGAGCGGAAAATCTAGCTGCCAATCGAGCACTAGGATTTACTTTCTTTCCACTCTTTAGACCAGACGAGCGAGAGCAGGCTTCCCAGAGTCTCTAGGTATCGCTACTGGAATCGCCAGTTCGAGGATTCCTATCTTGCGACTACTTTGCTGCCAGTTATACTACCTCGCTCTATTCGCATTCTTTCGAAGATTCGAATTCGTGCTTCTACCCTACCGACAAGCCAATCCTCCTATCATTACGAAATTAGTAAAACACTCGTTTGGAAATCGTTCCTTTTGACTTTTGATTTTTTTCTATTTCCATTTTTCTTTTCTTTTTTCCTTTGTCTGTCTTTCTCTCTTACTGCTTTTTTTGTTTTTCGCAGACTTGTCTCTTTTCTTTTTTTTTTCTTCTCTCTCTTTCTTTGTTTCTGACTTCTTCTCTTCTTTCTCTTTTCTGTCTCTTCTTTTTTCTTCTTCTTCTCTTTTTCTTCTTTCTCTTGTTCTTCCTCTTTCTTTTCGCTCTCCTTTCTTTCTTTCTTTCTTTTCCTCTCTCTCTTCTTCTTTTCTCTCTTCTTGTTCTCTCCTCTCTTCTTCTTCTTCTTCTTCTGGTTCTCTCCTCTCTTCTTCTTCTTCTGTCTCCTCTCTCTCTCTGTCTCTTTGTCTCTCTTCTCTCTCTTCTTTCTTGTTTTTATTGTCTTTCTCTTCTTCTGCTTCTTTCTCTTCTTCTCTTGTTCTTCTTGTTCTTTTCTCTTCTCTCTTTTCCTCTCTCTGTCTCTTTCTCTGATTCTTCTTTTCTCTTTTCTTCTCCTCTCTTTTCTCCTTTTCTTTCTCCTCTCTTTTCTCTTTCTCTCTCTCTCCTCTTTTCTTTCTCTTTTTCTTATTCTCTTGTTTTCTTCTTTCTTTTCTTCTTTCTTCTTCTCTCTCTTCTCTGATTCTTGTTCTTGTTCTCTCTTCTTTCTTTCTTTCTTGTTCTCTTTTCTTTCTTTCTCGAGACTTGTTCTGATTCTTCTTGTTCTTCCTCTCTCTCTCTTCCCTTTTCTCTCTTCCCTTTCTTCTCTCTGTCTCTGCCTCTCTTTCTCTCTTTCTCTGCCTGTCTTTCTTCTTCTTCTCTCGGAGTCTTTGTCTTGTTCTTCTTTCTTTTTTCAGAAGAGTGTCTTTCCGATGGTCCAGAGTTCGTACTCCCCTTTCCATTTCCTAGATAGGAATCCCGGGGAAGAAGAAGAGCGTAGACCAAAGAGCAAGTAGGAGTGCTAGAACTGGACGAGCGCATCCTGGAGTTGGAGGAAGAATTCGTGTAGATCGTGTAGTCGGGGTCTCCGAAGGCAATGCAATCCTAGTGCTAGGGAAGTCAGGTACTACTAGAGTGGGTAATCTTGGATTCGTGGGAGATAGATTTGCAGAGACTTCACTAAGTGGGAAATCCTGGGCCTAGAGGACGTTCTTCTTCTTCTTTCTCTTCTTCTTCTTCTTGTTCTGATCTTGTTCTTCTTTCTGTTCTGTCTCTTTCTCTTCTTTCTGTCTCTTTCTCTCCTCCCTCTGTCTCTCTTCTTTCTTTCTCTTCTTTCTGTCTCCTCTATCTTCTGTCTTCTCTCTCCTCTTTCGTTTCTGTTTTTCGTTCTTCTTTCGTCTGAGACTTGTTCTGATTCTTGTTATTCTTATTGTTCTGATTTTTCTTGTTCTTCTTATTTTTCTTGTTCTGATTCCTCTCTTCTCTGTCTTCTTTCTCTTCTTTGTCCTCTCTCTCTTCTCTATCTCTCTTTCTCTGATTCTCTGTCTTCTCTTCTTCTCTTTTTCCTCTCTTTCTCTAGCTTGTCTCTCTGATTCTTTGATTCTTCTTTCTTTCTCTGATTCTTATTCTTGTTCTTCTCTTTGCTCGTTCTTTCTGATTCTTCTTTTCTCTTGTTGTTGTTCTTCTTCTCCTCTCTTTTCTCTTTCTCTTCTCTCTCTCCTTCTCTCTCTCTCCTCGTTTCTTTTCTTTCTCTTTCCTCTCTTCTTCTTTCTCTTTCCTCTCTTCTTCTTCTTCTCTCTTCTCCTCTCTGTCTCTTCTTTCTTTCTCTTCTTTCGATTTCTTTCTCTTCTCTGTGTTCTCTGTGTTCTCTGTGTTCTCTCTTTCTCTCTTCTTGTTCTGATTCTTCTTGTTCTGATTCTCCTCTCTTTCTGGAAATCTCTTCTTCTTGTTCTTTTTGTGATTCTTGTTCTTTCTCTCTTTCTTCCTGTTTTGCTATCACGTATATATGTTATTTGGAAATGGCATCAAAAAAAGTCGGGTTTTGCCTCTTTTTTTCGAGTTTTTCGAGATCCTTTCTGATGTGTTTTTTTGGAACGTCGGTTTTTTTGACTTCTATCGGCTGGTTCGATCCTTTCTTTTCTCTCTTTTTCTGCTTCTTCTTTGTCTTCTTCTTCTCTTCTTTTTCTGCTTCTTTTCTGTCTCTCTTCTCTCCTCTTTCTCTTATTTTCTTCTTTCTCCTCCTTCTCTCTTTTCCGTGTCTTTTTCCGTGCGAATTCGAAATAAGTGCTTTCAACCTGCGAAAAGTGCTTTCGATGTGTAATCATAAGGACGGTCTCTTTTTCTTTTTTTTGTATAGTTGAAGTTTTTTCCGTCCGAATTTCCAATAAGTGCTTTCAACCTGCGAAAAGTGCTTTCAATGTGTAATCACAAGCGAGGTCTCTTTTTCGTGTGTTTTGGATAGTTGCATTTTTTTCTCTTTCCAATTCGAAGTGCTTCAAACCTCCGCTCCTGTTTCTGTGTAATCAGAAGGGAGGTCTCTTTTTTCTCTCCTTTCTGACTCTTTCTTTTCTCCCTCTCTCTTTTTCTTCTTCCTCTGAAGATATCTCTTTCTTCTCTTTCTCTTTCTCTCTTTCTGGTTCTGATTCTTCTTGTTTTTCTTTGTTTTCTTGCTCTTTTCTGTGTCTCTTTCTTATCCAATTTCCAATATGTGCTTAAAACATGCGAAATTCTTTTTTATGTGGAATCACAAGCGGGGTATGTTTTTCTTTCGTTTTTCGTAGTTGAAGTTTTTTCTCTTTCTTTTCCAATAGCCAAAAAAAGATACGTTTCAAATCAACGAAAACCTGTGTGAATGTGTAATCACAAGCAAAGCATCTTTTTCTTTCGTTTTTCGTAGTTGAAGTTTTTTCTCTTTCTTTTCGAATTCCAACTATGCGCTTCAAATCCAGGAAAAGGGCTTTCAATGTGTAATCCCAGGTGAAATTCTTTGGTTTTGGATAGTGGCAGTTTTTCCCTGTCTTTTCTCTCCTCTCTCTCCTCTTTCTTTCTGATTCTTTCTTTCTCATTCTCTCTGTCTTCGAACGAATGGAAACTTGTCGCATGCCACTTTTTCTCTTTCTTCTCTGTCTCTTTCTTCTTTTCTCTGTCTTCTGTGCTCTGATTCTCTCTCCTCTTCTTTCTTGCTCTCTCTCTCTTTTTCCTCTTTCCTCTCTCTCTTTCTTTCTCCTCTGTCTTTCTCTGTCTGCTCTTTGACTCTCTTCTTTTCTTTCTTCTTTCTCTTCTTTTCTCTCTCTTTCGAACTCTTCTGAAACTCTTTTCTCTCTCTCTTGTTCTCTCTTGTCTTTCCTCTCTCTTTCTTTTTTCTCTCTCTACTCTCTTTCTTCTTTCTCTTTCTTGTCTGTCTTTCTCTTCTCTCTCTTTTTCGAACTCTTCTTTCCGGTGTCTATTTGCTCTTTTTTTTCATTTGCTTGATAAAAAATGGAAATATTTACAAAAGGAAGCGTACTTTATGAAATAGAACAATTTTTGTACTTTTCTATATTTACTATATGAAATATTTTCTATATGAAATATTTCCATTTACACTTATTTTTGATTAATTAAATCACTTATATACATAATACATATAATACATATTTATATACATACATATATACATATAAAAAGAATGGAAATCTCCTTTTTGATTTGTTCCATTGACGAGAGGTGGAACCTTTGTAGGTTCTTGTATAAATGTAAAAATAGCTTCTTTCTCTCTGCACACTTCATTCCTCTCTTTCTTCTCTCTCTTTCTTCTTTGGATCTCTTTCTCTTCTTCTTCTCTGTCTCGTCTTGTTTTTGTTCTTTTCCAGTCTTTGTTTTCTCTCTTTTCTGGTGCGAGAGAATGGGACGCCAAGGAAATTGAATTTATATTCTCTTTGTTCTCTTTTGTTTTCTTTCCTGTCTTCTTCTCTTGTTTTCTTTCCTCTGTCTCTCTCTGACTGATTCCCTGTCTTCTTGTTCTTTGTCTTCTTTCTTTGACAAATGGACGACAACAAGAGTCGATTTAGATAGAAGAAGGATCTGCAAGACCGAGCTCAAAAGATGTAAGGATCTGCAAGAAGGAGATCGCTAGGTCAAAGTAGGAAAAAAAGCATAAGAATGATTAGCTTTCCCTAGGACAGAAAGAGAGTAAGGAAAGACAAGAAACAAGAGAAGAAAAAAGAACAAAGTGTGGAAGACAGAGAAGAAGAAAGAGAAGAAAGGAAGAAAGAGACAAAAAGCAGAAGTTTCCAGTCACCAAGAAATCACCAAGCACAAGAAAGATTTCTAGAGAGATTCTATGAGGGTCAATGGAAGATTTCCCGTCCCTTTTCTACATTTCTTTTCTTTGTGTTTTCTCTTTCTTTTTTCTGATTCTTCTTCTTCTTTCTTGTTCTTCTTCTCTTTTCTGACTTTTTTTGTCTTTTCGGGCTAGTACTTTCTTTCTTTCTTTCTGGTCTTTCCCCTTCTTCTTCTCTCTCCTTATTCTTTCTCTTTGTCTTTTCTTTCTTTTCTGCCTTCTTTCTTTTCCTCTTTCTCTTCTCTTTTCTTTTGTCATTTTTCTTTCTCTGACTCTCTTTCTTCTCCTCTCTCTTCTTGTTCCTTTTCTTTTTCTGACCCTTCCCTTGTTTTCTTCTTTCCGAACCTTCTTCTCTCTCTTTCTCTTTCTTCTGTCTCTCTTCCCCGTCTTTCTTCTTGTTCTTCTTTTTTGTACTTTCTTTCTTTCTTCTGTCTTTTCTTTCTTTCTCTTGTTTTCTCTTCTTTTGTTCTCTTCTCTTCTTTCTCTGATTCCTTATTCTTATTTCTTTCTCTGATTCTTCTTTCTTGTTCTTTCTTGTCCTCTCTCTTCTCTTTCTCTCTCTCTTGTTCTTTCTTCTCTTTCTCTTTGGATTCTTCTTTTTTTTTCTTTGACAGGTAGAGATTGGAAGTGGATCTTCTGTCTTCTTTCTCTCTCTTCTGTTTTTTCTGTCTTTTGTCTTTCTCTTGTTCTTCTTCTCTTTCTCTCTCTTTCTTTCTGCTTCTTCTTTCTTTTCTCCTCTGTCTTTCTGATTCTCTCTTTCTTTCTCTTCTTTCTCTTTTGATTTCTTCTCTCTTTCTCTCCTCTTTTTCTTTTCTCTGTCTGATCTTTTTTTTCCTCTCTCTTTTCTCTTTTCTCTCTTTCTGTTCTTTCTTATTTCTCTTCTCTCTCTTTGTTTCTCTTCCTGACTTCTTTCTTCTCTGTCTTTCCTGTCTCTCTCTGATTCTTCTTCGTTCTTGTTCTTTTTCTGTCTTCTCTGTGTCTTGTTCTTCTTTTCTATGCCACTTGTTCCTCTTCTCTCTTTCTTTTCTTTCTTCTGTTCTCTTTCTGTCTCTCCTCTCTTTTGTCTCTCTTTCCTCTCTCTTCTCTTTGTCTTCTCTCTTTGTCTTCTCTCTTTGTCTTCTCTCTTTCTTCTCTTTTCTCTTTCTTTTCTGGGCCTAGTTTAGGATTTTCTTTTTTCTCTTTTTCTGTCTTGTCTTCTTTCTCTTTTTTTTCTTTATTCTTTTTTCCCTCTTTTCTCTGTTTTGCATTTATTTCTTTCTGTTTTTCATCTATCTATTTTTTTTCTTATCATTTTGTACAGTGGGGTATTCGTCTCTTATTTTCTTCTGTTTTCCAAGCTTTTTTGTGCAGTTTTTTTTCCTAGGTTTTTCGTAGTTATAGTGGGAGATTTTGACTTTGTTTTTTCTCTTTTTCCTTCTCCTTTTCTCTGTTTTGGAGGACTGAGGGTTCTTTCTTGTTTTCTGTTCTGGTTCTTTTTTTCTATTCTTTCTTCTCTTTTCTTGTTCTTCTTCTTTCTCTTCTTTTTTCTTTCCCTTTGCTGTCACTGACTTTTTCCGTAGATCTTTGTCTAGGCACTGACTTCTGTCTTTCTGTATTCACGGAAAGAAGTCCCTGACTTTTTACGTAGATCTTTCTCTAGTCTATTCCTTTGTTCCTCTTTCTTTTTCCGGAGATCTTTCTATACGTAATTCCAATCTTCCTCTTTCTTTTTCTGGAGATCTTTCTCTATCTTTCTTTTCTCTTTTTTGCTTAACCTTTCTTCCTGCTTGTTTTACGTAGATCTTTGTCTAGGCAATGATTTCTCTTCCGATTGTAAGAATTTCGACTTTGTATACGCAATTTCCACCATGCACTATTTTTTGACCAGTATTCTTTATTTCTTTCTATACGTTGATCCCGCGTTCGCTTGCTTGGACTTGTCTTTGACTTTCGATAGTAATGACTCCCTATTTTTCACTTCACTAGAAGTATTTCCTTGCTTTCAAGCTGCATCTTTCTTTTTTCTTTTCTCTCTGTCTTTCTCTTCTCTTTCTCTTTTTCGGATTCTTATTTTCTCTCTCTGCTCTTTCTTTTCTTCTATCTCTTTCTAGTTTTGAACTTCTTCTTTCTTTCGAAATGGACGACAACGAAATTCGAGTCTTTCTTTCTCTCTTCCTTCTCTTTTTTTCCTCTCTTCCTTCTCTTCTTTTTTCTCTTTCTTGTTCTTCTTTTTTCTCTTCTTCTCTCTCTTCTCTTTCTTGTTCTTCTTTTTTGTCTTTTCCTTCTTTGTCTTTTCTGATTCTTCTTTGTCTTTCTCCTGATTCTTTTGTTTCCTTGTTTTCTTCTTTGTTGTTCTTTTTGTTTTCTTCTTTTTTCTCTTCTCTGCTTTCTGTTTGTTTGTGGAGGGAGTGTGCGCCAACCAAATCTTCTTTTCTTTGTGCTGTCTTTGTTTCTTTCTTTCTCTTTGTTTCTGTTCTGTTCCTTTTTCTTTCTTCTTCTTTGTTTTTTCCTTCTTTCTTCTTTTCTTTTCTCTCTGCTTTTTTCTCTCTCTCTCTTCTTCTTTCTTGTTCTTTGTTTTCCTGATAGAACTGGACGACAACCAAAGAAAGATATAAGAGAAAAAGAGAGTAGTAGAGAAAGCGGAAAGAGGGAAGAAGTAGGAAAAGAGTAGAGAGAGCATAGAAGAAGTGTTAGAGAGAGAAGAAACGGAGGAGAAAGAAAGACCGAAAGAAGAGGAAAGAAGGCGGAGAGGAAAAGAGAAAAGAGCAGAAAGAACGAGGAAAAGCGAAGAACAAGAGACCGAGATCGCCAGATCGAAAAGAGAGAGAAAGAAGAGAGAGTCGATAGAGAAGGTTCCTTCAGACCGATAGGTCGAAGGAAAAAAGACCGAGATCGCTAGATCGAAGAAAGAACAAGAATGAGTAAACGGAAAGAGGAAAATCTCAGAACAAGACCGAGACCGCGAGGTCGAAGGTTCTAGGAGATCGACAGATCGAATGGAAAAGAGAGTTCCAAGTAGAAAGAGCAAGAGGCAGGAGAGAAAGGAAAGCCTGACTTCTCATTCCTTCTTTTTTCTCTCTCTTTTCTTATTCTGTCTCTTGTTCTTGTTCTTCTTTCCTCTGCCACTTGTTCCTCTTCTCTTCTCTGTCTCTCTTCTCTCTGACTCTTTCTTTCTTTGTCTCTTTTCTTTCTCTCTCTCCTCTCTCTTTTTTCCTGCTTCTCTTCTCTCTCTCTGTCTGTCTCTTTCTCTGATTCTTCTTCTTTTTCTTTCTCCTCTTTCTTTCTCTGATTCTTTTTTCTCTCTTCCTCTTCTTCTTGTTCTTCTTCTGTCTTTCCTCTCTCTCTCTTTCTTGTTCTTTCTCTTCTCTGATTCTGTCTTCTCCTCTTGTCTCTTTCTCTTTTCTTCTTCTCTATTTTGATCTCTCTTGTCTCTTTCTCTTTGTCTTGTTCTTGTTCTTCTTGTTCTTTCTCTCTTTCTTTATTGTCTCTTTCTTTTTCTCCCGTTCTTCTTCTCTCTCTCTTCTGTCTTTTTTCTCTTTCTCTTTCTTGTTCTGTCTCTTCTGTCTTCTCTTCTGCAACTCTCTTTCTTTTCTCCTCTTTTTTCTTTTCTCTCTTTCTGACACTTTCTCTCTTTCTTTTCTCTCTCTTTCCTTTTCTCTCTTTCTCTTTCCTTCTTCTTTCTTCTTTTCTTTTTTCTTTCTGACTCCTTTTCTTTTCTCTGACTCTCTTCTCTGACTCTCTTCTCTCTTTTCTCTCTTTCTTGTTCTTCTTCTCTCTTTTTTCCATTTTTTCTCTTGGTTTTTTTCCGAACCTTCTTTCTGCTCTTGTTTTCTTCTTCTCTTTTCTTCTTTTGTTTTCTCTCTTTTTTTTCTCTTTTTCTGATTCTTTCTTTCCTCTTTCTTCTTGTCTTTTTCTTTCTCCTATCTTTCTTTCACTTGTTCTCTGTCTCTTTCTCTTTTC
Source organism: Plantago crassifolia (assembly GCA_036897885.1). Lineage (NCBI taxonomy): Eukaryota > Viridiplantae > Streptophyta > Magnoliopsida > Lamiales > Plantaginaceae > Plantago > Plantago crassifolia. The sequence goes on along the minus strand of JAYMSM010000055.1, from coordinate 151 downwards.
TCTTCTTGGTTCTCTGATCTCTTTTCTTTTTCTTCTTCTGCTCACTTTCTTTCTTCTCTCTTTCTCTCTTTCTTCTTCCTCTCTCTCTTCTCTCTACTCTCTTCTTTTCTCTTTTCTTTCTCTTTTCTTCCTGTCTTTTCTCTTTCTTTCT
>JAYMSM010000054.1:0-26158 GCA_036897885.1 Plantago crassifolia | reverse complement strand
GAAAACGAAAAAGTCATTCCCACTAGGGTCTAAATCTACTAACCCCTATTTCAAAGAGAAGACCCATTCTGAAAACAAAATAGTCATTCCAGCATAGGGGAGCTAAATAATAATAAGTAAATAAAATAAGTATTCTTTACTAACTATATCTAAAATTATCTAAAAAAAATTCTTTACTAACTATATCTCTATTATATCTCTATATTTAACCATATTTTTATATCTAATAACTACATTTTTTCTAGTTTTTTCTTTTTTCTTAATAAATATTATATTAAAAAATATTTTATTCTCTTTTTTCTTTTCTTTGGCTAGCTTTTCTATTCTTTCTTTTTTTCCTCGGATTTATACCTTTCTCTTCTGTCCTTCTGCTTTCTTTTTTGTATGGTGTACACTTCAAGCACCAGAATATAAATATATATTATTCCTCTGTTTCTAATTTCTATAGCTTTGTGATTTTCCGTTGGATTAGAATTAGAAAGAAAACCCCCAAAAACAAAAAATGAGAACTTTCTCCATCTCCATCATAACTAGGTTTTCCGTGTCGATAGTTGAATTAGTACAGGAACAGCTAAGATTCGGGTAGGGACCCCACTGCTCATGACTGCGACACTTGCTTATCTTTTTCCTATTCTTATTATTAATTCTAATTCTATGCATAAACCTATCAAAGAAATCTATGGCATGACTATCAACTTTACATTTAAAATACAACACGGAGCATCTTTTTTTCTCGTTTAGAACAGAGTCTTTTTCTTTCGTTTTACTAAACTTCGCTTTATTTCCTTTTTTCTTCTTTATATACTTTCCCTATCCCTTCAATTTTAGGTGAAGCTGGGTAAATGAAAAATTAGATCGGCTTTTCGGTCTTAAGTCATAGTTCAATTAAACTCACTCAACATTTCTAATGGCCAAGGAATATTTGTTCCTTCGATGTTTTTGGCTCATCCTTCTTTTTTTTGAGTTCTACTTTACTCCCTTCCTTTTCTCTTCCCTTTCCTTTTTATTCTTTCCGACTTCTATTTTTTATTTCTGTTTCTTCTTTTTTTTATTTTTCTTTCAATGTTATTTCAATTATTGTTATATTATATTTTATATTTATTGTTACATTTTGTTACATTATTGGATTGGAATCTCAAATATTCAAATATAATGTAATACAAAAATTTTATATATTTTTTTATGTTAAATTAGTTAAATTATATATATATAATTTTTTTGCTCTCTGGTTTTTTTTCTCTTCTGTCTCCAATGTTTTGTTCTTCTCTTTCGCTGATTCTTCTTTTTTCTTTTTCTTCTCTTTCCTCGTTCTCTCTTCTGTCTCTTTTTTTTCTCTCTCTCCTCTGTCTCTCCTCTTTTTTTCCTCTTTCTTCTTTGTCTTCTTGTTCTGTTCTTTTCTCTGCTTTTTCCTTGTTGTTCTCGCTCTTTTTTCTTTTGCTTTATTGGTATTTTCAAAGTATGAACTTTGATTTCGGCTTGGAAGCAGGTTTCCGAATTTTCTATTTTTGATTTGGTATAGGGTGTTCCCCCTGTTTTTTTCAAGGTCCGCTCTGCTTAGAAATGTCTTTGTATTGGTTCGTTCATAAAGTTGGTGTTGTTTCTTTTCTACGTATAGTTCAAACATGAAAAATTTCTCTTTCATGTACTCATTTTTTTGATTTGTGTCAGAAAGAATTTAAAAATAGAATTTCTATTTTTCAAAAAAGATACCGTTTTGTTTTTTAATTTTTAATGATATGAAATATTTTCAAATTAGAAATAAGTTCTATATATAAGGTTCTATATATAATATAAGCTCCTTAAAGTTTTATGAATCATCCTTATGTTCTGAATGCAAAAGGTTGTTATCCTTGTACAAAGTTTTTACTCCTTTCTGATAAGATGTGAAAAAGTCCACTCGAGTTTACTCTTTGATTGGATGTCATCCACTGGGGATCCCCGGATACAGGGTTTTTCTTGTTAATTTGTTATGCTGGGGATTTTTTCTACTTATCTTTCTTCCCTTTGTTTCATACACCATCACCATAGCGTCATTGTTTTACTTGTAAGTTGTCAATAAACTGGGAGGCTACATTTATATGAAGTAAGAAGCAAGCTTTCTGGGAGGTTTCCACTTTCTCTTGGTCCAGGTTAGGGAGCTATCTGTTTATTTTCATTTTTCATATCCTACCATGACATGAGATCCTTTCTCTATCTCGAAACTAATATGACTTTCTGTTGGAGACTTCTTTTTGTGTTTGGGAAAGATTCTTTCTTTTCTATTTCTGTATCTTTTCTTTATTGTTTCGACTAGACGTAAGAGTCTTCAAGATAGGTGGGTTTTTTTCTTGTTTTTTTATAGACAAATTTCTCTCTTCTCTATCCAGAGGATCCCCTTTCAAGAAATTGTGTCAATCAATGAAATTCTTCCCTTACACGCACCTCACGAAAGTTTCATTTTTTTTTCTTCGATCTTGTCCAATGATCACAGTCCATCTTCTATTCTCTATTGTTATTGTTTTCTCTTTTGATTTCTCTTTTACGGTTAACACTTACTTCAAATGATAGATTGCTTTGGGTTGATGATAGGATGCCCAAAAAAGCTATGCTGGAAGTTCTTCGCGAGGATATAATCCTCCTAATTAAGCTACACCAAGTGGTGTCATTAGCTTAGTAGATTTCTCTCACACGAAGGGCTCGCTTTATTATTCAAAATATAGAAATGGAATGGGAGATTTCGCATCCGATTTCTTTTCTTTCTCGGTAGTCGGTAGGAAAGATTTAGGATCTTGTGGTCTTTAATCAAATCCTCTCCTATTTCTTTCTTTTCTGCCTTTTCCCTTTTTTTGATATAGTATTGGAACTAGCTTCCCCATCTCATCCTCGTTGACTTCACAAAAGAGATTGAATTTATTTGATGATTTAGATATAACATAACTGTTTTATTTACTAGTTTTTTTCCGGCCTTCTTCCTTTCTTTTTTTGTCTTACTTTTGGTCTTTTCTTTCGATTTCATTTCCTTTTTCACTACTTGCTTCGTGGTAGCTTAATGTGCTAGCTTACGGAAAGGAACCTAAGATCCCCACATCAATTCCACATGTCATGGTTTTTTATTGTTAACGATTGTCAAATTTCAATTTATAAGGAAAAAAGCTGGAATTTCCATTTTTGTTGGGACACATGGCAGACTTGACCTTTGTATACTTACCTTAGACTCTTGTTTTTTTTGTCATCCCAGTTCCTCTCTTTTGTTATGCATTCACTTTCTCTTTGTCTTGTTTTCTTTTTCGATCTTCCTCCTCCATCTTTTATATTCTTGTACTTTCTTATTAATTTAATCCTAAAAATCTACTATCACTATTCTAATTATATATATGTTATTTTCAAACTCAAACAGGGTAATTTGATTCTTCTCCTTTTTCCGATCTCGTATAAGCGTGCTAGTTGAAATTCTTCAGAGCCTTGAGATATTTTCTTGACACTCTTGGTAGAATCCATGATCTCTGTTCTGGATCCTTATTTGGAATCAATGCAGCTTTATTGTTTGTCCATATAGAAGGGTCTCACCACTTATGTGTCTATAGTCTACGACTTCACTCTACGATCTGCATCTAGCTTTCTTTTTTTTCCTTCTAGTGTCGACGGGAAGAGGTTGGCTGCTTTCTTTCTCTTGTTGTTTGTTTTCTATTTTTCTATTCCTTCTTTTATCTCTTTTTCTTTCTTTCTTTTTTCCTGTCTTTTCTTTGTTCTTGTCTTCTTTTTCTGCTTCTTTCTCTACTCTTTTATCTCTCTTTTCCCTTCTTTTCTTTCTTGTCAAGTATGAGAGAGTGGAGGAAAGCCTGTTTTCTTTCTTTTTGTTTTTCTCTTTTGGAGCCCCTTTTCTTTTGTTTTCGGACTTTTTCTGACTTCTGCTTCCTCATCTGGAAGGTCTTTTCACTCAACGCGAGACTTGGACCCGCATAGACATTTTTTTTCATTCTCCTATTCAATTAAACAAGTAATAAAGGCTTGGTCCTCGACTTTTCCCCATTCTTTTTTTTCTTTTTAATTTCTATTCTTCTGTTGTTAGCTAGAGGATCGGATTCTTCCTTGCTCAGAAGACTTCTCGAGGACCCTTCTTTTCTGTACATTTCTTCTTTTCTTTTCGATCTACTTCTACTCGCTTTTTTCTTCGTTTGTCTTTTTTGTCCATTTCTTCCTTTTTTTTCTATCTCTTCTCAACTCCAGCTTTCTTTGCAGCATCTCTGTCTGGCTGTCGGCATACTTTCTTTTCTGAACATCTACGTGCTGATAGGCTTCTGAGATCGCTTTTCATCTTTTTTTACCTGTGTAGAATCCTTTATTGAGCGAATGGACGACAACTCTTTCTTTGTTTCTTTCATACTTGTCTTATATACGTATCCAAAAAAGGACATTTCTTCCTCTTCTTTTCCCCTTGGTACTGTGGTCGGTGGAAGAAATAGACGACAACTTCTTGTTCTTGTTCAACTCAAACCTAGTTATTAGGTTAGTGATTAGTGAAAATATCAATGTCCATGGAAAATGTTGGAAGAATTTGATTGCAAGTTTGTTCTCTATTTTTTGACTTGTGTCGACTAGTGAAAGATCCTTTATTAGGTTTTATACCATTTTTCTATCTCGTATGTTTTTTAAAAAGATCCAGAATATATGCAGATTTCTGCATCGGGTCCTGCATTTTAATTTGTTAAATTGGAATTTAAGTCTGGGTCGTCTAGTATTGATTTTCCGAAAAACTTTCTTCTTTTTTCTGGTCTCATGTTTTCTCTTCTCTGTCCAATCTTTTGGCGATGGATTTTCTCTCTTTTTTCTTGTTCTCTTTTTTTGGCGTTCTTTCTCCGTCACCTGCTCCCAGCTCTCTTCTCAGAACCTTCTTTCTTAATTGACATTTACAACTATTTATATAATTTTATAGAATTTAGTTTCAAGAATGAAAAATATAATAGCATACATATATTATGTAATGTATATATTATGTATTGTAAATAGATAATGTCATTCTGTACTGTATATAAGTATATCTTTATATAAGTATATAATTAAGTTCACACTCCTCTGACTCAAGATACTCCCCACGCTCGTGAGGAATTATGAAAAGTGAAGGAATCGCGCTACTGGGGCTGCAGAAAGAGACAGATATGGAGCAGATTCAAGAAAGGGAATACTTTATTTCGTCCTCAGATCCCCAAAACTGATTTCATCGCTTAGTGCATGGATGGAATTTCACACCAAAAAAAATATTTCATAATAATCATGAATGTCAGGGAAGAACATAAACATAACATATTAAATTGTAGTCAAAGTTGAAAACCCTTCTTGCAAACAGAAGTTCGGGGATATATCTGATGAATAGCATTGGAGTCGGCGAATGGAGACGGTCCTTACGAGCCCCATTTTTGGATCCCCGGTTGCTCATAATATACTGCTCTATTCTCGAGGATATCTTTTAGCTCTAGTGAAATCTCCTTTCACGGAGCTCTGTGTCGAAAACTTCATATTCTTTCTTTTCATATGTTCTGAAAAGGTCTATACTCAAAATAAGTTTTAAGTGGAATCTCGTTTTTATTGGCTTTAAGCACCGCCCGTCTCTTACCTAGCTCTCAGATCGTGACTTTTTGTTGGAAAATAAATAATATAGGGTTTCTGGCTCCTAGTGTAGATTGCTTCTTCGTAATTGGATAGTGGGCACCTCTTTCTTCGTCCTTCTCTTGTTGTCTCATCCATCTTATTCTTTCTTTTGTTTTTTTCTTTCTTTGCCTCTCTTTTTCTTCTCTCTGTCTTTTCTCCTTTCCTTTCTTATTCTTTTTGTTTTTCTCCGACTCTCGTTCTTCTCTTTCTTTGCTCCTAAGCTGTTTTTCTTGGATTGGCATAAGTCTAATCAAAAAGTGAAGAATCTGACATGTACTACTAGCATTTGGTCGGGATGAGGGAAGGCAGTCTTTTTCCCTTCTTTCTGGTGGATGGCGGATTTTTCTTTTTTTTTTTTCAATGCTTTTCCGCGGTTTGAATTCTCTCAAAGGTTCCGAACAGTATTAAAATCTTTTTACTAGAATCTTTACTATAATTATTACTTTACTATAATTACTATTTCTATTTAGAAACACTACTTAATAAACTTAATAAACAAGCACAGTTTTTTGTGGCAGTTGAGAGTAAGAAGAATTATTTATTTAAAAATATATTTTAAAACATACCTCTTTTTTTATGCATATTTTTTTGTATGCATTGAAAAGGAAAGAAGGGCGTAGGGAAAGAAGCCCGGATCGACATAGAATTAGGAAGTACACAAAGAGAAAATCAAGGACGAAAAACGAAAGATATTGTTTCAAATCTTCTTCTTCTTTAATAAAAACCAACTTTCTATGAACAGAACAAAAAACCTAAGAGCATAGGTCAAGTACATATACGTTATATAAAAGCCCTGTCTGTGACAACGAAAGGACCTTTGAATTTTTTAGATTTTTTATATTTTATAAAAAGATTGAAAAAAAATAAAAACCGTAAAAGCTACAATCTAGTTTGAGTAAACGAAAATAGGACTTGCAATGAAAGTTCACTTGGAAAATAGGGCAGGCGTGGGAGCGCAGCTTTTTTATGATAATACGAACAAGAGACTTTTTTTGTATTTATTGTAATTTATTGTATTTAAATGTAATAGAGTATTTATATATAATAGAATCCGCTGGTTGTCGATGAAGAAAGAAGGTCTGTGATTAGTAAGATACATCAAAAACAGAAGCCTAAGGCTAATAAGAAAAGAAAAAATACATTTCGAGAGTGACTCCAAGCACTAATTAGAAACTATAGTCTAGTAAGTCAAAACAAGGTCAAACAGAAGCCTTGCATGGGTCACCCGACAATTTTTGATTGAGACGGGAAACGCTCTGATCCGAAAAAGACCAATTTACTTTGAAAGGAAAAAAACACCTGGAATGAAGAGGAACAGGGACGGACAGAGTCGTTGTAAAGGCTTTTTGGGGTACTACCGAGGACCCTGAAAAAAGAAGAGAGACTTCAAACAACAAGAAAACCCAGATGCTGGTACAAGCATTCAGAGATAAAATACAATATTTATTTAATTATTATATTATTATAGTTATAGTAATTTTTAAAGTAAAAAATATACATTGTAGATATAGATATTATTGAGTAATAAATCACTGAGTAAACAACTAGAATGAAGAAATAGACGGCCTCTAAAAACATAGACAATGAGACAAAAACAGCCATCCACACAAAGGGTCATATCCAATATTCAGACACGATCCAACACAGAGTCAACCAATTACAACTAGGGACTGCAGGTAGGTTAAGTAGACAGGTCCTGCGGCTTTGCATGGATCATATATTTTTTAGTTCCAAAATATTTTTTTATATTATTTTTTATAATTATAAATATTGATTCAGAATAGGACCGAAACACAATAGGTAGAAGAATGATGATCGGAAAAAAGTTTTTTACCAATATCCAAGCAATGGAATATATAACCAGACATTCAGAATGGGAAATTTGTATAGATCATGAATGATTGAGCCAACATAAACTTCAACGCCTAAGAAAGAGAAAAAAGAGCATTGACACATCCAAGCCCTCAGAATGGTAGTAACAAGTATATAGAATCAAGAGCAAACAAGCCAAACAAATAAGATAAAAAAACTAGAATGATCGATCCACCAAGAAATCGATAAAACGACGTAGAGGGAAAAAAGTATTTCTATCTCAAAAAAGCATTTAATATCTAATTTAATATCAAATATAATGGGAAATTCTTTTGTTGAAAAGACACCCCCAAAAACAAGTAAAAGTGAGGCCGAAATAAGACTTTCACGCATACTGAACCTGAATAATATAGGCGAACAGGACCTTTTTTCTCTTTGCAAGAGTCCCGAAACAACGAAAAGGTTTACTCGATAGCAGAACCAAAAAAGAAGAAAATCAAAAAATGCCTATATGATCCATGAGTGGATTGATCTGCCCGTGAAAGTATAAAAAATATATCTATACAAATACAGGGAAACGTAAACAAACAACAGGGAAAATAAGCGTGCATTAGATTGATATGTGCAAGAAAACCATTATTGAGAATAGCAAATTAGAAAAAAGGAAGCAGGTTTTATACTTTATAGCCAGGAGAAAGCTCTCATCCGACAAGAAAACCTGAGTGGCCCGTTGGTGCCTAAAATAAAAAAGAAATTCCGAGGAGGGCGCACCAACAGGGGATAAGGAAAACATAGAGTTTTATAAGCAGCAGAGGATGACATATATAACATAGAAATATATAACATAGAAATATATAACAAATGAATAAAACAGAAATAAAAGATGTATCCCGAACTTTCCATTTAAAACTTGTATACAAAAATACAAAGAGAAAAGCCCACTAATACATGCAACGGGTCGATACTTTCACACGATATCGAAAGAGACCCTCCCTTGGGGGAAGGTTTCATCATGGTCAACAACAACAAAGGAGTATACTATAAACCACATTAAAAATATATTAAAATAGCTAGCTTCCTGGCTAAGTGGACGGACAAGGATGTAGGAGAGTGAAAGGTTTTCTGATTGGAAGAGAGAAATAGCTAAACAGAAAAATCTTTTAAGACAGTATTCCTAGAAAAAAGGGCTGAAAGATCTGTTTCTTTCATATGCTGCAACAACGACCCTTGAGATGTTTGAAGTAAGACCACAAAGAGGAACCAAGAAATATGTCTAGCAAGATAAGAAAAACACTTTACGCGCAAAGAACGAAAAAAAAACAATACAATGGCAGAGGATCTTTAATTGATAGGACACGAACTACATATACAAATATTATATAGTTTATAACTAATAGTCCTATCCTTTCTTTTTTCTTCTCTTTCTTTTCTTCTTGTTCTTTTTTCTTTCTTTTTTTATTTTTTGTTTCTCATTTCCTTTCACTTTTTTAATTCTTTCTAAAATTTCTATTATATTAAATTTATTTTTTTTTACCAAGCCCATTCTCTCTGACTGCGCTTCGATTCGTCTCTATCTTCGGGACATCTTATGAAGTCTATGACTTCGTAGCTTCCTATTCCTTTCAATTATTTCTATTTTACTATATTATTATACTATACTATACTTAATACTTATACTTAATACTATATTTCTATTCTATATTAGTATCCATATTAGTATATTATATGTATATGGAATCTCTTTTTTGATTTTGGACTAGACGTTTTCTTTCTGATCGGTGGTCGGTGAAAGGCGGTTGGAAAGCGTTCAGCCAGGTGTCCCTTCTTTTCTTTTTCCTAAAATTCCTGCTCCGCCGTCTTGCTCAAAAGATAGCACAAAGTAAAAATAGGGTCGTTGGGGGCCAAATGAGAGTACTAAAGCGAAAACTCCGGGGAGATCCGTGGCCGGCCTATTCTACTAATACTAAGAAATCTTCTCCTAAGTTAAGAACAAAGTCGATTCCGACTCATTCTTAATCGAGTGGCTTAATTTGAAAAATGCAATATTATTGATAGAACATATTGCATTCACTTCCAATTGCTGCCAGATCCTTTGATTATTGGAACCAAAGCCTTGCATTGACAGGGGACAAATTAGATCTAGGGGCAACAGTGCTTGGGTAGACCCTGCATTTCCTCCAAATGGTTCCTGATGCTCCGGATATTCTATGTCCCATTAGGTATACTATTATATTATCCGGTTCACCCTCTGCCTTTACTGAGTTTTTCATGCAGACGGGATTGGCTAAAGGAATCTGGAGTTGGTTTCTTGTGAACGAATTTTCTTTTTTATATGTTATGTTGTTGTTGAGAGCTAGGTTAGGATCAACTAGAATATTGGAATTCATTCGTATACTTCATTTTGGGATAGAATTAGTTTGAGAATGGACTAGGTTTTTATGAATATTTCCAATCATAGAAAATGTTGGTCATGGAGCATCTTTCTATTTCTATATTCTCATTCCGTTTCTTCTACTAAAAAAAAAGACTGTATAATCTTTTCTTTTTGAACTAACGGATTTCTGAGGACGGACTACTTCATTATTTTCAATGACTGGTAATCGAAGTTCTATTTTTGTTTTCTTTATTCTTTAGTTATTTCATTACAAATTCCTATTTTTTTCATTTCGAATCTATTTTCGACTCTTTTCTTTTTGTCTTTTTCCTTCTTCTTCTTTCCTTTTCTTTTGATTGGCTAGTCTCTTTTGTTTCTTCTTCTCTTTCCTTCCCGGATCTTGGTCTGAGGGTAGGCTCTCCAAGCGCCAAAGATGGCAACAAGATCCACTTCGATCAAAAAAGTTTCGGTTGACAGGGCGGGCCCCTTCTGTTCTAGGTCAAGCTACCCAGCGTCATAGCTAAGTAAGCTACGACTTCGTGTACTGGTCAAAGAGTTCGGATTTCCTTTTTGACAGAGTCCGTGCCTCATTTTTTTTACATTGTTAGCTCTTTGTAATATTTTTCCTGTATTTCTTGAGGCCGTCTTCTCTTGCTTGTTCCAAAATAGTACATTAGAATTGGTTTTCTCGTTCGTGCGCAGGTCTGTTTCTTTCGAAGTTTCCGTTTCTTTTTTCTGGAAAAGTGCGTGGTTGACTAACTGCTTACGTAGGATATTTCTCGTGGATTTTTTTTTAGTGCTTATCCGAAGCCCTCTTTTAGGTGTCTTTTCTTATGTTCTCAAAAAATGTTGTATTCACTAGAAGTATATCCCAGAATCTCTTTCTTTATAATCCTTTTTCACGGCAGCTCATTGAACGCTTGGCAAACAACATAGGATTTCCGGTTTCGTTGTGGAGCGATTTCATTCATTCATTTTCTTTATACCGATTGGAAGCTTGTTCTTCTTTTTATCTCTCTTCTCTTCTCTTGGTATTTTTCTAGAAACTTTTCTTCTTTTTTTATTTCTGTGAATTTCTTTTTTGTCTCTTTTTTCTTGTTTTCTTTCTTTCTTCCGCTCTTTTTTTCTCTCTTGTTTCTTGTTTTTTCTTTAATTCCCAGAATCCGCATGAAATTCGTTTCCTTTTTCACGAAGTTTTCATATGGATCTATTTCAAACATGCAATTCTAGTATCAATTTTTTCGTTGTCTATTTCACATAGGGGTCTCTTTTCAAAGGTATTTTTTTGTTTACGTGTGTTGAAACTCTGTGTGAATCCACTTAGGCACCTTTTTATTTCTCTGTTGTTAATGATGTAATTCTCTTTCAAAATGTTGTATGGAAAGTCTTGCATTAGCTTTTCATCTGGGAAAGATCGAAAGGGATCGATAGCAAGTTTTTTTCTTGACTCTCTCTTTCTTCTTCTCTCTTTTTGTATTTTTCTCTTTCGATTTTTCCTCCTTCTATACGTCATTTTCAGATTCTTTTTCTTCTTCTCTCTCTGTTCCTTCTCCTCTCTCTTCTATTTCTTTCTTCGTCTTCTCTCTCTTTTTTTTCGTTTTCTCTTTTCTTTTTTCTTCTTCTTTCTTGTTCTTTGTCTTGTTTTCTCTTCTTTCCTCTGTCTTCTCTTTTTCTGTTTTTCTTTTTGTTTTATTTTCAACTATCGGAAATGGTTTTTCTTTTTTGTCTTGTTTTTTCTTGTTTTCCAGTATTTCCATTCTTTTCCAGAAAAGTATTCCCATTCTTTGTGTTCAAGTTTTTCGATTCTTTCCTTTGTTTTCCAGTATTTCTATCATCGAAAGTCTTTTGTATCGAGGGCAACGAGCAGATTGCATTATTTTTGTCCACTTTTGGTTTTGGACTTGGGACTCTTTCGTTTCGGAGACTACTAATACAAGTAATACACTCTACTCAGAATAATCTTTCTTTCTTTCTATTTGATTTCTTTCTCAATATTTCTCAAATAGACTGGACTTCCATTTGATTTCTTTCTCAATATTTCTCAATTTCACTCTATTTCTTTCTATTAGAATCACTCTACTTATATTAATGAACTACTTCTATTAAATACTTCTACTTCTAACTAGACTTCTAACTATTTTCTACTTCTAATCTAATCTATTAATTATATACTAGACTTATGAACTTCTCTTTTTGACTTTTACTTCAAATGAAAACAACTATGGCCCTTTGCTTGCATAGATTCCGAATGTTTTTAGTCCATAGTTTTTTCGTAGTTTAGGTTACTTAATTAAGATCTTCTGTATGAGGATCGCAGACGCTGGCAGGTTTGTATGACGGCTGTGATCGGAAAAAGGTTGTTTCTTATTTTAGTTTTCTTTGTTTTTATTCTTTCCTTTTTTCTTCTTTTTTATATTTGGCTCAGTTTGGCTCAAGAAGAACTGGATTTCTTCTACTTTCTCCTTCATTCTTTCTTTTTTTCCTTCTTCTTCCCATTTTTATTTCATATCATATGTTTTCTTTCTCTTATCTTTTACTTTTGTTTGCTATTGTGCAACTTGTGTCTTGTCGAATGGACTATTTGTTGTTTTTTTCCTATACCTATGCTTTTTCTATATGCTTGCTTTCTTCTGTTTTCTTTTCTCTCAGTTCACCGACCTCCTGGAGGTTTTCCATTTCTTTTGAGAAAATGAAATAATATTGTATTCCATTCTTCTTTTGTTTTGAGGAAGTGCTAGCTACGGGGTATATAAATTTTTATGTAGTGCACTTACTTTCTAGTTTTGCAAAGCCATTGACTTTTTCATTTAGTTTTGGGTTTTGCTATAAGAGGACATATTTACCTGAACAACGTCTTTACTTTATTTTTTTTATTTGTTAACTTCTTATTCGGATGGATTTTCAGAATTGTGATTATTTTTATTTTTTTAGTCTGCTTTCTATTATTCATTTTTCTATTGTATTTGTCTGAACGAAAATTGGATCTAGGGATCTTGGCTTTATTTTTTCCACTATCTCTGATTCTTCTTCCTCTTTTTACAGCGAGCATTTGTCTCTCCTCTTTTTGGAAAATGGTATTTGAAGGCTAAAAACTTCCCTCAGAAAGGATTTCCCGTGCATTTTCCAATGTATTTAGGTTCTTCGATCCTTCTAGTCTAGTACTTGAGGGTTTTAGTTTCTATCCTACCGCTTTCTTTTTGGAAGTCCTCCATTGGATTCTATCTTGATTTTCTTTGTTATTTTAGATAAAATCCACGTGCATTTCCCATTCTATATTTCTATATATAGATATGGATGATATTTAGATATAGTTTTTATATAAATTAATTAAATATAAAAAATAGAAATATATATAAATATATAAAGATAAAAGAAATTTTTTTTTCTCCACAGGGATCTATTTTTTTATAGGCCCATTTTCTCTTTTTCCTGTCTCTTCTGGACCAGAACTCTCCTTAGCCCTACTAAAACGAAAATTCTTTGTCAATGCAATATTGTTGCTTGTCAAGGCCGATCCAAGAAACAGAGTAAATTCCATCTACTCGAAAAAATGAAAAGAGGTGTCTAGGGAAAGACAATTTAATTAAAATCCTTTTTTTATTTGCATCCATTTAACACAACAATGAAAACACAATTAAAAAAAGAAAAGTAAAGTGTCTAGTAGAAATTCCAGTAGAAAAATAGAGGAAAGTATCTTTTCGATTCCTTGTTTATTCGAAAAGATAAAGAGTTGGGGTGAAGCAGAAAAAAGGCGTCCATTTATAAAAAATAGGAAGAAGAGCAGGTCCTTAAGTTAATGACAAGTTCAAAAAATAGAATCGGAGATTGTTGTTATATGAAAAGCCAAGTTCAAAAAAGCGAATCCAGATGAAAATCAATTTGATTTTATTTTCGTCTATTTAAGAATTAAAAAAAATAAAAATAATGACGTATAGAAAGAAGAGCCTCCTAAAAGCTGTCTAAAAAAGCATAAAAGTGATGAAAGAATCCATCCACAGAATTGGGAAATGCCGTGGAAAAAGAGTTGAGGAAATTACGTATAGAAAAATCCACTTCAATCAAGAAAGCGTATGCCTGGCAGAAGCCACGATCAAAAGAAAGAAAGAAAGCGCAGGGAATCCAGCCAGATTTGGTTTCCGAACCGAAAAAGATGTAAAAAAATTCTCAAAAGACATTCAAGCAAGGAGGGACAGAAAGAAAACAAAAAAAGGTTTCTTCCTTTTCTTAGAAAAAATAAAGTACAAGAAAGAACACTTAGAAAAAGATAAGAACTGTGCGGATCCCCTTTAATAGAAATATATTTCATAAAAGAACTTAGAGGCTTAGACTGACCTTGAAGCGTTCGGTTTTTCACTGTCTCCTAAAATAGACTCTTTTCACTGATATATTGGATTTATCCATATTTTTTTATGTTGAATGCAATTCCATTTGTCGAATACATAATAACGACATTGGGACCAGGAGATGTTATTCTAATTTATTCATTGGAAATCTCGATAATCCCCAAAAAGCTGAGCTCGATTCTATTTTTTTTGTTTAGATTTTACAAACAAGAAAAAGCTATCCTTATTATTTGTTTAAACTTAAACACCTTTTTTATTTTACTTTATTTAACTGAAATCCAGATAGAATTTCCTAGTTCTCATAAAACATCTCATAAAACATCTCATAAAACAATAGAAACCTTGTTTAGCTATAAATCTAAAATCCTTTTTCTTCTTCATTAGATGCAATTCCTATACAAGATATGTCTTTGTTTTTTTTTTTCATAGAATGAATGTTTGATTCATAATAATATTATCTGTGTAATGATAGCAATACAGGACAAAAAAACAAGTCATTTTCATGGACTACATACAGTTAATACAGTTTTGGTATACAGTAACTGAATATTGGTAGTGAGGTTTTTGATAACGTCAAAAGGGTATAGTTTACGGTATGCGGATCCTATTAAAGTGGAATCAAGTTTCATGAAGAGTCAACTAGATGATTTTAAAGATTTTCCAAAGTAAGGAAAAAGTTATTTTCTAGATCTATTAAGTAATTTAAGTAATTAAGTAGATATATAAAGTAGAAAACTAGATTTGATATTTAGATTTTTTTACTTATATTATCTTACTCTTTTCTTTGTTTTCTCTCTTCTTTTCCCTGTCTTTTCTTTCTTTTTTTTTCTCGATCTTCTCTCTCTCCTCTGTCTTCTGCTCGTTCTTTCTTCTTGTTCTCTGTCTGTTCGTTCTCTCCGTTTCTTTTCTTCTGCTTTCTTTTTCCCTTTCTTTCCTTGTACTTTTTATTGTACCTGGAATCTAGCTCTAGTGGATTGTTGGATCTGTCTGAGATGGTCTTCTTTCTGTCGGGACTTCCTTTCCTAGATGGTTCTGATCTTTCTCTAGGCAATTACAGGATCTCTGTCTGTCTTTCTAGTATTATATAGGCAATTACAGGATCTCTGTCTCTGCCTCTCTTTCTCTCTCTCTCCTCTCTTCTCGCTTTCTTTATTCTCTTCTCTCTTCTCTGCTGGTTTCTTCTCTTCTCTCTCCTCTCTTTTCTCTTTCTTCTGTCTGCTCTTTTCTCTTTCTCTGTCTCTCTCTTCTTTCTTCTTGTTTTCTTTCTGTCTCTCTCTTCTCTCCTCTGTCTCTCTCTTCTTTCTTCTTTCCTCTGTCTTCTCTCCTCTGCTCTTTTCTCTGCTCTCTTTTCTTCTTCTTCCTCTCTTTCTTCTTTTCTCTTTCTTCTTTCTTGTTCTTTTGGTATTGGATTTGTCTTCTTCTTCTTGTTCTTCTTCTTGTTGTTCCTTCTCTGTTCTGTTTTCTCTTTCTGTCTTCTCTTTCTGCCTTCTCTTTCTTTTCTTTCGGTCCCTGGTTATGCACTGAGTGCTTTTTCTCTACGTCCTCTCGTTTTTGATTCTGGTAGCTGGCTCTGAGTCTCCATTGTAGTCCCTATGGCTGGTAGTCTTTCGTAGGGTTCACTGTTAGAACAGTATTTTTTTCATTGTTTTTATCATTTATATATTATATCAAATAAGACTTTTTCCTCTTTCCCTTGACTTCTTTTGATTCTTTCTTTTTTGTCTCTTCTGTCTTTTTTCTCTCTTTCTTTGTTTGTAGTTTTGTTCTTTCTCCTCTTCTTTCTTGTTCTTTTTCTGTCTCTCTCTTTCTTTCTTCTCAAGTGTCTTCCTCTTTCTTCGGTTTCTTGTGGTTTTTGGCTATGTTCTGTTTTCGAGTAAGAATTCCATGTCCTTTTTTTTTCTACTGCTCCTGCTACTTCTACTTATTCTGTCTCTTTCCTTCTCTTTCTGATCTTTTATTGTGAACTAGGATGTGCTCGATGGCTTCCTTCTCTAAGGAAGTCGGTTTGGTTTCCCTCTGTTATGCGAAGTTTTTTCTCTCCTGCTTTTCTCTTCTTCTCTGTCTTCTTTTGTCTTTTTCTTCTCTTTTCTCCGCTTTCTCTTTTCTTGTTTCTTTTCTTTCTTTTCTATTTCTGGTTGGATCGATCTCCGCATTCTTCTATTTCTGTTGTTGATTTCGATTCTATATCTATAGTTTTGATATATTTCTGCTAATGTTGTGCATAAACATAGGTTCTTCTCTTGTGCATGGTTTTTCTCTATTCGTTAAACATTTCCCTAATCCTCAATTCTGAACTAGACTATCTCCTATTCGCTAAGGATGGACTTGACTTGTTTTTCACCTACTCTCTATGTCAAATTGACACACTTGTTTGCTTTTCTCATGCTTTCTTTTTCATGATTGATGAGAGGGTCTTTCTTTTTTTTTTCACTTACTTCTTCATTTCCTACAGCTTCATTTTTGAGCAAGCAGGATTTGGTTTTAGGTCTTGGCATACATTTTTGGGGCTGTCTTCCAGATTTGACTTACATTTTTCTTTCTGAGTACATTTTTATATGTTAATAGAAAGAAGCCTTCTGGACCATTTTGATATTTTTATCTAATCATAGAATTCCTATCCGACTCACCTAGTTTTTCTGGACTAGCTCTAGATGACTCTCTCCGTCGTTTGTCCATGTCCCTTGGTTTTGTTCTTTATAAAAATCTTTATGGAAAAATAGGATAGGAATATAATAAAAAATTGGATCTCCTCGATCGGAATTGGGACAAGGCCTTCTAGCTATACGCTTCTGGATTGGATTAGAGCAGGTGAAACTTTTCTATTTCCTTTTTCACCTTGGTGGGATCCTCCTCTTGCTTTCGCTGCTAATGGAATCGTCTTTAATCTTTTTTTTTTCTAAGCTTGTTGCTTTTTCCTTCTGTAGCTTCCGGTTCGACACTTTGGATGTAAGTGACATTTTTTGATTATCTTTATGAGGAACCAAGGTGATTTCTTAATTTTCATTGATTTTTTTTTCGGAATTGGAATCTTTTCATTTTCTATAGCCTAATCATCGATCTGCGTTTAAATTTAGAAAGGCTTTTCCATTCTCGAATCCTTATTTATTTATTTTTTTCATCCTTCTTTTTACTTTCTTCCAATTTCCTTTTTTTGTTTCGGATTCTATTTTATTTAATTATATCATAATCATATACATTTCATTATTTATGATGACCAGGACTCTTTCTTTCTTCCACGAGAATTAAAAAATTAGGCAATGGAATAAGTTTCTTCCGTCATTTCTAGATTTTCTAATTTGACTAAAAAATTCCCTTTTTTCAGATTTTTATATTCCTTTCTCTTTGACTACTATATTTCCTATATCCCCTTGGTCTTGTGATGAATGAGCTTGGTCTTTAATTGCCTAAAATATAGTGGAATTTTCATAACGGATCTTTTTGGCTTGGAATAAAAAAATAGGATTCTACAGCGATGTTTGGAATTCTAGGATGGAAACCTCCCTATTTTCTTGATTTACGAATTAAAACAGAATTTTTGTCTAGATGAAATAGGTCATCTTTCTCTCTTTTTTTGTTGTTTCTTCCAAATTCTTTTTTGGTTTTTGATGTGAATGCATTAGAATGTCATTTTTTTTTAATTTTTAAATCTATGTAATATCGATATCCGTCCCAAGGTGGGCTCGGATAATTTCTTATATAAAGATTCTTTTCTTTGGCTTTGGGAGTTACATAACATAGTTTTATTCTTTCTGTCTGCCCGCTTTTTTTCTGTGTTGTTTTTTTTCGTTTTCTTTCTTCTTCTTCTCTCCTTCTGTCTTCTCTTTTTTTCTTGTTTTCTTCTATTCGCTCTTTCCTTTGATGTATACTTCGGAATGTTATAGTTTATGCACTAACTAAAGAGTTTCACTAGTCTATTCTTCATGGACCAGTACAGCCTTTTTTCTTTCTTATATAGAAAGTAGGTTCCTCTAAGCCTTCTCTCTTCTATCTGCCTTCTTTCGTTCGGCTAGATAGCGAATGCTCGTAAGTCAAGTTTACATGGTTTAAGATCGGTATTTCTATTTTTTATTTGATTCTGTTTCGATTCTTTTTTATTCTTGTTCTTTCTTTTGATTGTAAAGCTAGTTTCTTTTCATTCGACTTCTTGGTCTCGTTCTTTTAGAACCTTCTTCTTTTCTTTTCTCTTTGTTTTCTCTTTGTTTCTCCTGCTTCTTGTTTCTTTTCTTTGGCTTCTTTCTTCTCTGATTCTTTCTGTTTTCTGTCTTTTCTCTGTTTTGCCTGCTCCGTGTTTCTTTTCTTCTTTCTTTTTTATTCTTGTTCTTTCTCTTCTCTTTTCTTTTTTCTCCTACTTTCAGGAGACTTACTTTCAATTCTAGCTATGGCTTTCATTCCTCTTTTTCTTTATCCCGAGTTTCTTCCTCCTTGATTTCGGGCAGGGATTGGTTGTTTCAGATGCGGACTCCTTTTATTTTTGTTTAAGTGAAGTTTTCCTTGATTGTCTAGAATTGACTTAAGGTAACTCCACGCGATTTCCTCGAAAATGTTATTTGAAAATGTTCTTTATTTAAGAAGTGTACTAAAGTGTATTAAGTTTTCCACTCTTCTTTCACCTTCAAGTATTTTTGCTTGTTTTTTGTCTTTCTTCTTTGTTTTTCCGGTTTGGGTAGCCGCCTTCGGATTTTAGTTACTGGTTTATTCTTCCTTCATCATCTTCTTTTCTCTATTCTATGACTCTTTTTGTTTTCTCTTTTCCTTTCTCTTTCTGTCTTCTTTTTTCGCTCTTCTTTCTTCTTTCTAATTCCCTTCTTTCTTTTTTTCTTGTTGTTTTCTTTCTCTTCTTTTTTGTCTCTGTCTCTCCTACTCGTTTTCTCTCTCTTCTCTCTCTCTTCTCTTTTGTCTCTTTCTCTCTCTGCTCTCTTCTTTCTCTGTCTCTCTCTTTTTCTTCTCTTTCTTGTTCTTTGTCTGACTTTCTTTCTCTCTGCCACTTGTTCTTGTTCTGATTCTTGTTCCTGCCTCTCTTCTTGTTCTTTATTGTTCTGATTCTATCTTCCTTTTCTCTGTCTTTGTCCTTTCCTTTTTCTGATTCTTTCTCTACTCTCTATTCATCTTATTCTTTCCTCTCTTCCTCTCTTTCTCCTCTTCTTTCTCTTGTTCTCTTCTCTGATTCTCTCCTCTCTTGTTTTTTTCCTCTGTCTCTGATTCTTTTTGGTACTTGGACTGGTATTTCTTCTTCTTTAGTCTGATTTTATTCTTTCTTTGATTCTTTCTTCTACTTGTTTTCTCTCTTTCTTTTTCCTCTCCTCTTTCTCTTGTTCTCTTTCTTGTCTCTTTCTTTTTTTTCTCTCTTTCTGCTCTCTTGTCTCTCCTCTCTTCCTTTTCTTCTTTTTTTCTCTCTCTGCTTTTCTCTTTCTACTCTATTCTTCTCTTTCTTTCTCTGATTCTCCTCTTTCTCTTCTCTGCTCTTGTTCTCTTCTTTTCTTCTTTCTTTGAGTCATGGTTTTTCTGCTTCTTTCTTCTATTTTTTCTTCTAGGATAATTAGATTCATCTTTCTCGTTCTTCCCTTCTCGCGGAAGCTTTTCTTATTCATCTCACTCGCCTTTTTCCTAGAATCCCATTCATTCGAATTACGTATAGAAGAAATACACTTCTCTTTCCCTTCCCAACTCCAGAAACTTTCTACTCGTGAACCGTTCAGGTACAAACGTCCGTGCGCCGAACCACTTCCATGTCCGAGAGAGAAGGAAAATGAGAGAAAAATACTTCATACAAGCTTCACCCCATTCCATTTTCCTTTTTGACCTACCAATCTCAGAGCAGTCCCTCATTTCAAGGATTGTCGAACAAAAATAGATTCCAAATGACAGAGAGTCAGGAGATCGCAGATTTCCCAATAGGACAGGGCTAGAAAAAAACAAGAGAGACTTTTCCTCGGGTTCGTTTAACTCACATAGAATAGAAAAGAGAAAGGAATAGAACAGAGCAAGCTTCCAAAAGAACCTTCTCGAATAGAAATGCGAAACCAAGACAGAAACTCCCAAGATAATAACAATCTACCTACTATTGTCACAGCGTTAGGAAACCAGGACGAGAAAGGCAGAAGAAGAAACCAAAGGAAAAAAAAGAAGAGAGTATCCAACCTTCCCCACCTTTTCAACTCCAAACAGAAAAGAGCTTTCAACGAGACAAGATAGAAAGGAGGGAATAAAGCCCTGCTAAGTGTCTTTTTCTGATCCTTAATACCATAGGAAATCCCTGTCTCTGTGAAAGCCCCCAAGGAATGAAGGAAATCAATGATAGTATAGAAATTCCAGAGTCCAGAATGCATATAGAAAAGGGAGAGCGGAAGCGCCGGAAGAACTTCCCTTCTTACAACCTTCTGTGGAATCTTTAGAACATCACATTTGACCCATCCCAACACCCGCTCTTGTATGCATGAATGAATGGAGAGGAAAAATGTAATATTATTTATTTTGATAGGAAAGATATGATATAATATATGAAATATGCTATTGGGTGTCGTGCACTGCCTTTTGTTGCCGGGATACTGGATAATCTGAATCTCTGCGACTTCTGGAATCGAGAGAGAGAAAATGGGCTATGCTACCTAGGTTTCCACGGTTTACAACAGATTTGTCACCATGTGAGTGATGCTCTGGTTTATTCGATGTGCTTGTTGGGAGACGAGAGTCCATCCATTGCTTTTACTGCTTCTTTCTTCCGGGACAGGATTTGGGGTTCACTTTGTGGTAATATTGACATTGGGAAGTCTGTGCTAGTTGCTTATATTAGATAGATTATATTAGATAGATTATATTAAGATAGACGTCGTTTCGATTGGTGCCGAATTCGGCGGGAATCCCGCAATCTTCCTAAGAGCTCTCTCAGCATCGGACCCAAAAAGGCCGACGAATGAATTCTAATACACTCCGAAACCAGGACCCTGGACGGACACTACTGCAAGGAGAAATTTCCATTAGCCAATAGGTTTCCTTCTTATGACTCCGCAGGACCGGCCTATAATCTCCAAAAGGGACAACAAATAATCAGGCGCGCACTGTTACTGCCCCCCATCTAATTCCCGTAGTCGTCTCCAATTACTTCTTTCTCTTCCTGTCTTCCCTGCGCCTGAGTAGGGATTTCGGCTCGTTTGATCCTTTCCCCAAACATTAGGCGATCAAACGGGTGACTCTAGTTGGTTGCGGGAGTCTCTGGTCGCAGCCTCGCTTTCTATCACTTGTGACAGCTCCGGTTTTAGTAGGAAAGTCTGTTCATTCCGATTCTCTCTTTTAGAAAGGCTGGCACCCTCCGCTTTCTACTTGAAGCCTACACTGCATTATTCTTTCTTTTCTGCTTGGATAGGCTGCTATTCTTGCCTTGTGATCCTTAATTTCAGCAAAAGGGTTCTGTCTGAAAGTAAGTCTCTGATTGTCTCTCATCTCAAAAGCCGGACGTTATTTCGGGTCTTAGATTGGCAGTGTAAGTGTAAAAGCGGGCTTCTGGACGGTTGTTCGCATGGCGGCATCTTGTCTTCCTTTCATTCCTCGACCAAATTTACACGAAGGAAGATCTCGTTGATCGTGGACTTTCGCTCTCTTGTCTCGCTCTTTTGTCTTAGGTCTGGCGTTATCCATGGGTCAGTGAATGGGAGTGGAAAAGAGGGCTTATGTATGGTTGTTCACAAGGTTTCCTATCTTTTCCTTTCATTTTTTCTTCTCTTCTTCGAGCTTTCTCTTCTCTTTCTCTGTCTGATCTTCTTCTTTCTGTTTTCTGCTTCGATCTCTCTTTCTTTTTGGTTTTCATTTCTCTTTTCTTACTTGGTTTTTGATTCTTTTTTCTTCTTCTTTCTCCTCTTTCTTTTTTCCGCTCTTCTTCTTTTCTTTTTTCTTCTTCCTGACTCTCCTCTCCTTTTTCTTACTTTTTCTTTGTAATCGTAAATCCAATTCTTCTGGCCCCGGTGAAATTTGACTCCCCTCACTCCGAAAGAGTTCTCCGAGCTCTGTGAAAGTTTCGAACAAAAACAAAGGAACAAACAAAACAAAGAAACAAAAGAGAGAGAATGGAACGACATAAATGAGAGACAAGAAAGAGTTCTATTCTTTCTTTATTTTTGTTTTTCCTGTCTGCCTGTTTTCTTTACCTTTCTTTTCTTATTATTTATCTTTTTCAAATCTCCTTTTATTTTTACTATTTTTTTCTATTTTATTCTATTATAAATATTACATATAGGAGATTCTGACAAATACGGAGAGGAGAGTGCTAGAAAAAGCATTCCTCATCGAAATAGACTATTTCAAAGATTAGCTTAATTATAATTCTAGATGGAAATAGTATTTAAAATGCAAAGATTAGTTATATTAGTTATTTTCTTGTTTGTATTTATTATATTTGTTATTTTATTGTATGTATATTGTATGTATATGATAGTTATATTTTTTTTGTATTTTATTAAGTTAGAAAATTAGATTCTTTTAAATAAATGAACCTGCCGTACCGAATCCCCCTTAGCTTAAAGATCCTTCGACCAAAAACGCAACACCAGTACCCACAAAGAACTCAATGAAAACAAGAAAAAATCGAGAGAGAAGAGTATATTGAATAAGGAAGGAGAGATAAAAGAAAAAAACATAACACAAAAAAAAGAGCTCATCTTACAGATAGAAAAGAAATACTATCCGTTTTCAGGGAAGGATCAGTAAATGCCCATTATTAGTACAACTCTAGATAGCTACATTGAGCCCTGGGAAGAAGAGATTGAGGAACTAGAACAACAAATATAGTAGGAAATTCGAAAAATAAACCACTAATAAGGAATAGAAACCAAAAAACAACAACGAATTGAAAAACACAAAATATGTGTCAGCAACGACTAGGAAAGGAAATGTCCAATTGATGAAACAAAGGGAAATTATTTAGAAAGAAGTAGACCTAATTCTCATCCATTATACTACACCAACCAACAAATTATATCTCCTTATTGATATTGATTGACAAGAAAAACTCTGTGTCAAAAGATCTCCGACAACCAGAGACATCAAAAAAAAATTCGATAAGAAGATAAAAGTCAGACTTTACCCACCTCCTAATGAAAGTGAAAGGAGTAGTGTCTGTATCTTTACTTATAATATTGTTTTCTTTCTGCTTATGATGTAATTAGTATTTTTTAGAAAAGTTAGATTTTTTTACCTATTTTGTTCTTCCTAACGAATCCTCCCTTATACTTTATATATATTTTTAAATCTGGGGCGAGGAGGAATCCCCGGGGTCAAAAAGGGATTTGTTCTTTTGATAGTGACTTTCGAAAAAACGAATTCCCAAGATACGCACAACTCAATAGATTCTTTATCTATGGTTGATTGGAGTAGACATTATATGCTTAAATCATTGGGGCTTCCTCAGTTCGGTTATAGGAATACTTGAGTAAACAGAGCCTTGTAGAAGTTCCGAAATATATTATATATAATTAGTATATTAGAAATAAGCAAGCGAGTTGGAATAGAAGCGTGGATTCTTTGTATTCTGCCTTTTTTTATTTTTTAAAAAGAAATACCTTTTGAATGTATTTGAGAGTTTCTTCCTCAGTTTAGTCTCAAGAGCTTTGTAGGAAGGAGATTAAAAAAAAGACTTATCTTCTTTTCAGAACTTTTTTTGTTGTTATTTAAGTAGTTCCCCCTCCTTTTTTTATGTGAAGGTTGAGGACCGGAAGTGCGTTTACGTAGAGAAAAGATATAGAACTAAAAACAAGTTATCTTAAAAGGTTTTCATTCCGTTGTAACTTAATAGACGATAATCCTTAACAGTAAGAGTATATAAAGAAAGAGTATATAAAGAATAAAGTACGAGGCGTACTTAAGTAACTAAACACAAGTCAGCCAACACTCGATTAATACGATTTAGTTGGAGGAATTGAGACCGAAAAGGGATCGCTCAAGCATAGAAAATCAACTTTTACCGAAAAGGAACACAAATCCACGGTCATCCCTGTGCTTTTTTTTTCATGTACTCAGGAAATGTCATAGATCCCAAGTTGTTACGATATAAGGAACTCTATCACGTAGACTAGGACAATTTAATTAAATAAAGGTTTGGTAAGATCGATCGCAAAGCTTTCGGTCTTATTATTTATTTTTTTGAATATGTTATTGGAGTGATTTGGGGAAAGAGGAGAGTCCTATTAGTTGCAGCAAAAAAAATGCCCCCGAAAAAAAGAATCAGAGCATAATTTTTTTGAAATTGAAAGCCGACGGAACAAACCAACTAAGACCTCCGAATCCAATAACAGAGACCCTAAAAAAGAGAATTCCAAAAAAACCTTTCTCCTTTCTTTTGTATTTCCTTTTTTCTTATTAACTTAAATAAAAATCAAAGAAAAAATATGTATTAACCTAACTGCAGCTACCCTTTCTTTTGACTAAAAAACAAACAAAAATCTAGATTTCTGCTCCTATTACACCTAAATGAAAAAAAAACTTTACGCTACCAGTTATTGTAAACAATATGTTTTTAGGAAAAAAATAAGGTTCTTGACCTTAAATTTAAATAAAGTAACCTACTCTGATCCAAAAAATTAAAAAATTAAGTGTAAGAATTGGAGAATCTTGACGAGAGAAGTAAAGAAACCCTGAAACTACTTTTCAAGAAACATAGAAAAAAAAGGAATACTGAAAACTAAGGATCAGAAAGAATAATAGGAAAGACTCTCGAAGAGACATGATGGCTGGCTGAATCTACGTAAAATCTGTGCAAAACATTCAAACGTGTTGAAAGAAGAAACAATGAAAAGTCAAAAAGTTCATTATGTATCAAATCTTCCAATCAAAAAAACATCTAGTCTTGAAAACAATCTTTATTTAAATTGCATTGTAGTTTAGCTTTTCACTTGGCAGACTTTAAAAAGTTCCCTGCTAAATAGGAGAACTCATTGTTGAAATGAAAGTAAAAAAGTTTTTTTCATTCTCTATATTAAAAAAGATAAAGATTGTGATAGAAAAAATACAATGCAAATTTTTGTTTTCTATTTTCCTATTTTGACAGAACTAAATCTTACTTTAAACGCATGAAATCGAAGTTAAAAAAAAGAGAGCAATTCATGTAATGTAAATATTTTCTTCGATCTAGATAACTTCCCCACATAAATTCCATTCTTCTATTTTCAATCCACCTAGAAACCTGCTTTAGTCCAAGTTTCTACGCTATTCCATCTTGAATTTATTCCATCAAACCCCATAGTCTCAAATGAGAAATTCAAAGACTAAATTCTAAATGACAGTTCCAAGAAATCATAAAAAAGAAACAACCCGAACCCGGCTGAAACAAGAGGGAAAAAGGTAGGACTTTTTATGTTTAGAATAAAAACCCGTACTTGCGAGCTTAACTTAGTTTCCAAAATGAGCCCTTGTATAAAAATACCAAAATCTTTCCAAAAAGCCATCAACAAACAAAATTCCGGCTAGGGAATAAAGAGTATTGGATAAAGAAGACAAAAAAGAACTCTCGTTTGCAGTTACAGTAAAAATAAAGAAAAAAGATAGACATGAAAAAAACAAAAAAAAATGTCGGTAGAACTGAGGATCAGTTCAAGTTGTCGAAAGAAAAAGAAGATTTTATGATCAGTAATTGAGTATTAAAAAATGTCTTTATTAAAATAAAAAAATTTTTAATAAATTCATTTTTATTTTTTTGTTTATTTATAGATTTCTAGTAATTTATTTTTATTTTTTATTATTTTTTTTCTATTTTATTTTTTAACTTATAAAAACTTATTTACAACTTTTTCATTTTATTTATTATATTTCATTTTTTTATTTCCATTTTGAAATGAATTATTTTAATATATTTATTATTAATATTTTTATTTATTTTTTCACTTAACCTTTATGAATTTATTTTATTTACATGAACTTAAAATGAATTTAAAAACGCTTTCACTCTGTCTCTTTTCTTGTTCTTCTTTTTTCTCTTCTGATTCTTTCTTTGTTTCTTTCCTTCTCTCTTTTCTTGTTCTTC
>JAYMSM010000053.1:0-26679 GCA_036897885.1 Plantago crassifolia | reverse complement strand
TTTTTTTTTTTTTTTTTTTTTTTTTTTTTTTTTTTTTTTTTTTTTTTTTTTTTTTTTTTTTTTTTTTTTTTTTTTTTTTTTTTTTTTTTCTTTTTTTTTCTTTTTTTTTTTTTTTTTTTTTTTTTTTGTTCTCTCTTCTCTTTGCTCTTTCTTCTTCTTCTTTTCTCTCTCTTCTGAAACTCTCTTCTCTTTCTCTTCTCTCTCTTTTCTCTTCTCCTTTTCTGTCTTTCCTCTTTCTCTCTCTTTCCTCTTTCTTCCTCTCTTCTGTTCTTCTTCCTCTCTCTTTCTCTGATTCTTCTTCTTGTTCTGATTCTTTCTCTGATTCTTCTCTTTTCCTTCTTCTGTCTTTCTTTTTCCTCTTTCTTCTCTATTTCTTTCTCTTCTCTGCTTCTTTTCTCTCTCTTCTCTCTCTGATTCTTTTTCTTGTTCTTATTATTCTAATTTCTTCTGTCTCTTTTTCGATTCTTCTTCTTCTCTCTTTCTTCTTCCTCTTTCTCTATTCTTCTCTTTTTCTTGTGATCTCTCTGATTCTTGTTTCTCTTCTCTCTGATTCTTCTCTTCTGATTTTTTTTCTTATTATTATTTTATTCTGATTATTCTTCCTCTGATTCCTCTCTCTCTGATTCCGACACTTGTTCTTGTTCTCTCTCCTCTCTTTTCTTGTTTTTCTTCTTTCTCTGATTCTTTTTCTGACTTCTGTTCTTATTCTTCTTTTTCTTTCTCTGATTCTTCTTTCTTTTCTTGTTCTCTTGTTCTCTTCTCTCTCTGTCTTCTTTCTCTCTTTCTGGTTCTTGTTCTTTGTCTTCTTGTTCTGTCCTTTCTTTTTTCTTTCTCTTCTTCTCTCTCTTCCTTTCTCTTTTCTCTTCTTCTTTGATTATTCTTCTGATTCTTCTTTCTCTTTTCTCTCTTTCTGATTCTTTGTCTTTCTCTGATTCTTTGTCTTGTCTTGTTCTCTCCTTTCTTTGTGTTTCTTGTTCTCTCCTCTCTTTCTTTTTCTTGTTCTTTCTTTTCTTCTTTCTTTTTCTTCTTCTCTCTCTTTCTCTCTTTCCTTTCTCTTCTTTCTTGTTCTTTTTGTCCTCTTTCTGTCTCTTCTTTTTCTTCCTCTCTTCTTTCTTCTCTCTCTCTCGTTCTTTCATCTTTTCCTCTTCTTTCCTCTCTCTCTTCTCTTTGTCTCTGACTCTTTCTCTTCTTTTCTTCCTCTCTTTTCTTCTCTTTCTTTTCCTCTCTCTCTTTTCTGACTTTCTTCTTTCTTCTCTGTCTTTCTCTTCTTTTTCTTTTGCTCTCTCTTTTCTTTCTTTTTTCCCTTCTGTCTCCTCTCTCTCTTTTCTGACTTTCTTCTTTCTTCTCTGTCTTTCTCTTCTCTTTCTTCTGCTTTCTCTTTTTTGTTTTCTTTCTTTCCTTTGTCTTTTTTCTCTCTCTCTTCTCTTTCTCCTCTTTCTTTTCTTCTTTTCTTGTTCTCTCTCTGTCTTCTTTCTCTGATTCTTTTTCTGATTTTTTTCTTCTCTTCTCTCTCTGTCTTCTTTGTTTTCTTCTTTTTCCTTCTTTCTCTTCTTCTCTCTTTTGTCTTCTTCTTTTTCTGATTCTTTTTCTGAATCTTCTTTGTCTTCTTCTCTTCTTTGTCTTCTTTGTTTTCTTTTGTTTTTTTTCTCTTCTTTCTGCTTTTTTGATCAGGGAGAGAGAGGCGACAGCCTCCTCTTTCTTTCTTTTCTGTTCTCTTTTTGCTCTCTCTCTTTTTTCTCTCTTTCTCTTTGTTTCTTTCTTTCTCTTTTCGAGGAGACTTTCTGGAGTGCTTCATCTTTGTATACGTAATTCCCTGAGGACAGAGTCTCGATTCTTCTTTGGCGGAACTCTTTGTCTACGCAATGACTTGATTGATCTCCGTCCATCTTTCTCTACGGAATGACTGTATTTGTTCTGATCTGAGTGAGATTGCTCTGATCTTTCTGATCTTTCTATACGTAATTGGTTGGACTGGCTTTTTCGTTAGACTGGCCTCTCTTCTTTCTTCTCTTCTTTCTTTCTTTCTCTTCTTTCTTCTCTTCTTTCTTTCATTCTCTTCTTTCTTCTCTTCTTTCTTTTATTCTCTTCTTTCTCCTTCGACCTAACGGTCTCTTTCTTTCATCACCTTCTCTTTCTCTTCTCTTGTTCTCTTTCTTTCTTTCAGAACCTTCGACCTCTCGGTCTCGTTCTTTCCTCACCTTCTCCTTTGTTTTCTTGTTGTTTGATTTTCTTGTTGTTTCATTGGAATCTTGTTGTTTGATTGGCAATGGACGACAAAGGAGGAAGAAAAAGCCAGCAAAGTCGAAATAAGAACTAGCTCGGATCGAGGAGTCTAATTGGCATAGAGTCGCTAGTCGGTAGAGAAGGAAGGAGAGAGTCTCAAATGGACGACAACCCAAGAAGTAAGAGATCACTAGATCGACAAAAGCCAGAAAACACAGGAAGAAATAGGTAGGATGGAGGAGTCTAATTAGAGTCGGTAGAGAAGCAAGGCGAGAGTAGAGACGACAACCAAAGAAGGAAGAAATAGCTCGGGTAGCTAGTGGAGCAAGGCGATAGTCTCAAATGTACGAGAAGCAAGAAAGAGAGCAGAAGAAGAAAAACCAGAGACAAACAAAGAGAATCAGAGAAAGACAAACAAAGAGAGCAGAATCCGAAGAAGAAAAAGAAGAGACAGAGAATCCGAAGAAGAAAAAGAAGAGAGAGAATGGACGACAACCAAATGTTCGTCTATCTTTCTCTCTTCCTTCTCTTCTTTGTTGACAGAGAATGGACGACAACAAAGAAGCAAGAAAGAGAGAGAGGACAAAAGAGTAGACAGAGGAGAGAATGGACGACAAGAAAAGAAAGCCAATTCCTTCCTCTCTCTCTATTTCACTTACTACCTTGCACTTACTACCTTTGATCGAGAATGGACGACAACAAAAGACAGACAGAAGAAAGAGAGAGAGGGGAGAAAAGAAGCAACAAAACAAAGAGAGAGAGGCGAGAATGTACGACAAGAAAACAAGCAAGAAAGCAAGAGACGCCAACAAGCATCAAAACATTCTCCGAACTTCCCCTTTTCCAGTCCAAACGGAATGAAAACCAATGAGAAATCCACTTCCATCTTTGCATCGAAGAAATCAAACAAAAAAACAAGCAACAAAGAGAAGAGACAAAACAAGAAGAATCAGAGACAGAGAGAAGAGACGAAAACAAGAAAGAGAAGAGAGGAGAGACAAAACAAGAACAAGAAGAATCAGAGAAAGAAGAAGAGTCCGAAGTTCCAGCAAATCAGAGACAGAATAAGAGAAAAGAGAGGAAAGAGGAGAAGAAAGAATCAGAAGAGTCCGAAGTTCCAGCAAATCAGAGACAGGAAGAGAGACGAAGTCGAAAGCTGTGTAAATGGACAATTGGAGCTAGAAGTGTCTTTGCACTTCCTGTTTTCCCTGTCTTTTTCCTATCAAATTGCAAATAAGTGCTTCAAACCTGCGCAAAGTCCTTTCTAGGTACAATCACAAGGAAGGTCTCTTTTTCGTGTGTTTTGGATATAGGAAGTGGTTTCCGTGCCAATTGCAAATATGTGCTTGAAACGTGCGCAAATTCCTCTTTCTGTGTAATCCTAAGTCCGGTCTCTTTTTCGTGTGTTTTTCCAATATGACTTTGTTTCGCTCTCTTATTTGCCTTTCTCTTTCTTTCTCTGTCTTTCTTCTCTCTCTTGTTTTCTCTGTTGTCTTTCTTTTCTCTCTTCTTTCCCTTTCTTTTCTCTCTTCTTTCTTGTTCTTCTTTCTTGTCTTGTTCTTCTTCTCTCTTCTTTCCCTTTCTTCTCTCTTTTTGTTTGTCTTCTTTGCTCTCTTTCTTCTCTCTTCTTTCTCTTTCTCTCTTTTTGTTTGTCTTCTTTCTTTCTTTTCTCTCTTTTCTGTGTCTTTTTCTTAGCAAATTCCAAATAGACGCTTTAAACGTGCGAAATTCTTTTTTCTGTAGAATCACAAGCGGTGTCTCTTTTTCTTTCGTTTTTCTTCGTGTAAGTTTTTTCCTATCCAATTCGAAATAAGTGCTTTAAACCTACGTGAAATCTTTTGAATGTGTAATCACAAGGAAGGTCTTTTTTTCTTTGGTTTTTTGTAGTTGAAGTTTTTCTTTCTGTTTTTCTGTTCCTCTGATTCTCTCTTCTCTCTACTCTCTTCTTTTTCCTTTCTTCTCTTTTCTTTCTTGTTCTCTTTTCTTTCTCTTCCTTCTTTCCCTTCTCTCTTCTCTCTTTCTTTTCCTCTTTCTGATTCTTCTCTTCTGTCTCTTCTTCTTGTTCTGATTCTTTCTTCTGTCTCTCCTCTTTCTTTTTTTTTCTTTTGTTCTTTCTCTGCGTCTTGTCTCTTCTGTCTACTCTCTTCTACTCCTATCTCCTAGCTCTTTCTTGCTTCTTTTGTTTTTTTCCATTCTCTGTGACCAACGATAGGAAGTAGATGTGCCCAAAGAGAGAGAGTGTAAGGAATTGTCTTTCTTTTGTTGTCGTCCATTCTCGATCAAAGAGAAGACAGAGAGAAGGAAGTGTCTTGTTTTGTTGTCGTCTCTTCTCTGTCTCTTCTCTGTCTTTTCTCTGTCTCTTCTCTTCTCTGTCTGACTCTTTCTCTTTTCTCTCTTCTTTTCTTTCTCTCTCTCTCTTCTCTGTCTGACTCTTTCTCTCTTCTCTGTCTGACTCTTTCTCTCTCTCTCTTCTCTGTCTGACTCTTTCTCTCTCTCTTCTCTCGAACGAGGCTAGGCAATCTTGCTTGTTTTGTTGTCGTCTCTTGTCTCCTATCTATTCTCTCTCTCTCTTCTCTCCTTTTGTTTTCGTGTAAGGAATTGTCTTTCTTCGTTTTGTTGTCTTCTCTTCTCTCCCAGATGGGAAGTGTAAGTGACAGAGTTTTGGTGTAAGGAATTGTCTTTCTTTGTTGTCGTCTCTTCTCTGTGCCGAAAGAGAGAGAGGAATTCCCTTTCTTTCTTTCTTTGTTTTCGTCTCTTCTCTCAGAGCTGGGAAGTGTAAGTGACAGACTTTTCGTGTAAGGAATTGTCTTTGTTTCTTTGTTTTGTTTTCGTCTCTTCTCTTTGCAGAGAGAGTGTAAGGAATTCCCTTTCTTTGTTTCTAAGTTTCTTAGTTTTGTTGTCCTGTGCCCAAAGAGTTTTCGTGTAAGGAATTGTCTTTCTTTCTTCTCCTCCTTTCTCTTTTGTCTCTTCTCTGTCTGACTCTTTCTCTCTCTCTCTTCTCTGTCTTCTTTTTCAGATTCTTCTTGATTCTTTTTCTCTCTCTTGTTCTCTTCTTCTCTCTTCTCTGTCTTCTTCTTTGTTTGTTTTGTTGTCGTCTCTTCTCTGTCTGACTCTTTCTCTCTCTCTCTTCTCTCTTCTCTGTCAAGAAGGAGAGCAAGTGGCAGGAATTGTCTGAGTTTTGTTGTCGTCTCTTCTCTGTCTGACTCTTTCTCTCTCTCTTCTCTGTCAAGAAAGAGTTTGGTGGGAGGAATTGTCTTTCTTTCTTTGTTTCTTTCTTTGTTGTCGTCTCTTCTCTGTGCCCAAAGATCGAAAGATCGACTGCTTTTTGTTGTCGTCCATTTGGAAGTCAAGAAAGAGTTTGGTGGGAGGAATTGTCTTTGTTTTGTTGTCGTCCCTTCTCTCCCAGAAAGAGGAGCAAGTGGAAGAATGGTTGTCGTCCCTTCTCTGTGACCAAGGATAGGAAGTCGCTGGAATTCCCTTTCTTTCCTTCTGTTTTCTGATTCCCTATTTGGACTGCGAGTTCTTTCTTGTTGTCGTCCCTTCTCTGTCAGAAGAGAAGGAAGAGAGTAGAGAGAGAGAAATGCAGAGAAAGAGTTTTCGTCCATTCTCTGTGACCAACGATAGCAAGTAGATGTGCCCAAAGAGAGGAAGTAGATGTGATCAAAGAGAGGAAGTAGATGTGATCAAAGAGAGGAAGTAGATGTGCCCAAAGAGTTTTAGTGGCAGGAATTGTCTTTGTTTTGTTGTCGTCCTTTCTCTGTGAAAGAGGGTGGGAAGTGGCAGGAATTGTCTTTCTTTGTTTTGTTGTCTTCTCTGTCTCTCTTTTTTCTTCTTCTCTGTCTCTCTTGTTCTGCTTCTTCTTTCCGATCTCTTTTCTTTCTCTTTTCTTTCTCTTTTCTTTCTCTTTTCTCTACTTGTTCTTTGATTCTGTCTTTTCTTCTTCTCTGTCTCTCTTTTTTCTTCTTCTCTGTGCGAATGGCTTTGCAGTCATTTCGTATAGAAAGATGAGCCATCGTTTCTGAACTGATTCTCTTTGGATCTCGAATTCGTCTATTTCTTCTTTCTGTCTCAGTCTACTGAGAGTCGCTTCGGCTGAGATTTGTTTGTCGTCCATTCTGTCTCAACAAAGAGTGAGACAGAGAAGAGAAAGCAGGAAAGTCTTTGTTTCTTGTTTTGTTGAGAGTCGCTTCTAGAGTCGCTTCTAGAGTAGCTCTAGAATCTTCTGCTTCCTCCGATTGGTCAAGGTGTGTGTTGGCAAGTGGCTGGAATTGCGTATAGAATGATGGATTCATTGCGTATAGAATGATGGATTCTCCGTTTCTTGATTTCTGGAGATTGGATCTAGTCTAGCTAGATGGAGTCTCATCTCTGTCCTACTTGCTTTGAAGTGCGTGGATTGCTCTAGATTGGATCTAGTCTAGCTAGATGAAGTCTCATCTCTCGTCGGGATCCCATTGTACTTAGTCCTACTGGCTTTGAAGTGCGTCTCGAAGGCGGATTGCTCTAGATTGGATTAGGTATAGTCCAAAGCTGTCTGAAGGAATTGCGTATAGAAAGAGGAGACATCGTTCCCCGGATCCGAGGGAATTTCGTATAGAGAATGAGACATCGTTTTGTTCTCGTTTGTTTTGTTCTCGTTGCAGTCATTTCGTATAGAGAGACATTCGTATATAGATAGATTCGTATAGTATATAGATAGATAGATTCGTATAGAGAGACATTCGTATAGATAGATTCGTATAGAGAGCTGGACATCGTTTTGTTCTCGTTGCAGTCATTTCGTATATAGAGATGAATGAGACATCGTTTTGTTGAGGGAATGTCGTCTAGTTTTCGTAGAAGGAATTGGACGGATTGGTCCGAGTCTTCGAAGATGACCTGTAATTGCGTATGTATATTCTCTCTAGTTCAGAGAGATCGTTTCCGAAGCTAGCGAAACCAAAAACGAAAGTGGAACGTCTGCCATCTCCTGCCATGTCGGAAATGCGTTCAGAGAGATCGTTTCGGAAATGTCGTCTAGTTTTCGGAGAGATCGTTGCGGGAATTGTGTATAGAAGGATCTCCACAAGTGCTGGAGTCGCAAATGGGACTGAAGGAATTGTGTATATAAGAATGGACTGTCTGAGGGAATAGAGTCTTGTGTATATAAGAATGGACTGTCTGAGGGAATAGAGTCTAGAAACGGAGGGAATAGAGTCTAGAAAGAATCGACGGACTGTCGAGTCTAGAAAGATGATGAGGGAATGGCGTAGAGAAAGAAGAAAGTCTTTCCCCAGTGTCCTAAGTCATTGCGTATATAAGATGAGACATTGTTCTCGTTGAGGGAATGTCGTCTAGTTTTCAGAGAGATCGTTGAGGGAATAGCGTACTGGTCAGATGAGACTTCGATCTTCTTTCTGGTCTTAGTAGTGGGTCGGGGCCCTGACAGAAAGACATCAGGGTTCCGGGCTGCTTCTTTCTATGGAACCTTTCTGATTGACGAAAAGCTAGGGTCTTTCGAGTCTTTCCTTTCCTTGTGCTTCTCCTTCTCTCCCCTTCGGCCAGGTGCTTCAGATGCTTTCTCTTTTCTGGCATTCTCTTTTCTGGCATTCTCTTTTCTCGTCGATGGGGACTGCTCCCTTTGGAGGACGGGGAAAGGCGTTAGCCACATATTCTTTCTCTTTCTTCTCCGATTCGTTGATTGGGACTGCTCTCTTTCCTCTCCTCTTTCCTTGACTCTTTCCTTGACTCTTTCCTTTTTTGTCTCCTCTCTATCCTCTCTTTTCTTCTCTCTCCTCTTTCCATTCGACCTCTCGGTCTCGTTCTTTCATCACCTTCTCTGACTCTTGTTCTCTCTTTTTTCTGTCTCTTGTTTTCTTTCTTCTCTCTGGACTTTCGAACTCGTTCTTTCGAACCTTCGATCTGTCGATCTCGTTCTGTCATCTCCTTCGATCTTTCGATCTCGGTCTTTCGAACCTTCTCTCTTTCTCTTTTCCTCTCTTCTGACTCAAAAACTCTCTTCTTTCGACTTTCTTTCTCTTCCCATCTTGCTTTCTCTGTCTCCCATTCTTCTTCTTTCTTCCTTTTTGTTTCTTAGGAGGACGGAAGGTTCTCTCTTTTCTCGTTCTCTTTTTGTTTTGGAGAGATGGTTCTGAGTCTTAGTAGACTCGTTCTGAGTCTTAGTAGACTCGTTCTGAGTCTTAGTAGACTCGTTCTGAGTCTTAGTAGACTAGTTCCAACGCGGTGCTTCGATTCAGCTTTGTCTCCTTTTTTGGAATGGATGATGTACTCTATTTATATTTCCGGAGCTCGCTTAGTGTCCAACAAACAAGTGAGAATAGCTTCAACGAAAATCTATGGGATTGGACATCAAAAAGCCATTCAGATTCGTAATCAATTAGGCATTAGTGGGCATATGAAGATCGGAGACTGTTCGAAGGTTCAGATCGGCCAACTGGCAGAACGGATCGGTCAATCTCATGTTGTTCACTGGGAATTGAAGAGGAGAGAACGAGCAGACATCGAACGCCTGCTTTCGATTTCTTCTTATCGTGGAATTCGTCATCAAGATGGATCGCCCTTACGCGGTCAACGAAGTCATACTAATGCGAGGACTGCTCGGAAGCTCATTCGAGGCCAAAGAGTGTCCACTCGATCTTAGCATGAATCTCTTTTCCATTCCTTGTCAATGCTCTCGCTTCCCTAGTTCCTGCTCCTGTCTCTGGTCGGAGAGGGACCGAGTCCATGGTCCTCCGGTCTCTTTCCCTGGGTCTAGAGCAAGTGGAGTTGGGGTAGAGAGCCGTAAGCGCGGTGGAGTTGATGGAGAACGTGCTCGTACGGTTCTGAGAAGGAAAGGCGAAAGGGCTTCCTCTCTATTCGAAATATGCTTTTCTAGGAGCATTACGATCTGCAGCTCAAATGGTCTCTTATGAAGTCTCTATTGGTCTGATTCTCATTACTGTACTCATCTGTGTAGGTTCCTGTAATTCGAGTGAGATTGTCATGGCGCAAAAGCAGATATGGTTTGGTATTCCCTTGTTCCCCGTCTTGGTGATGTTCTTTATCTCTTGTCTAGCGGAAACGAATCGAGCTCCCTTTGATCTCCCCGAAGCGGAAGCCGAATTAGTGGCAGGCTATAATGTCGAATATGCGCGGGATGCGATCCTGACGAGTTCCCTGTTGGTGGAAGCCAATGTCCTGGGATCTCGGGGACTCATTCTGACTGACAGAAGGGGCGGACTCCGAAGCGAGAGGGTGAGTTGGGTCATTAGCTCCGATTGGAGGGAGATCCCGAACTCTGGACTAGTGAGATGTCTTGTTTCGGAGGCTAGGTTCTTCATTCGAAAGATTGGAGGGGAAATCCTTGAAGGAGCATGCGCTTAGTCAAGTAGAAGCGGGTTGCGTTGCTTGAAGCTCTGCTCGAAGTGGGGCCATGCCGGTAGGACGGAATATGCATTCGAAAGGTCCATCCCTCCCCTAGGACAGCCAGCAAAGCGGGCCGATGAACCGCCCGCTTCCATAGAAGAGCAACGTAGACCTAAGTGGAAGGAATCCTTGGGAACCATCACAAGGCCGGCCGGAAGGATGTCGTCCAGCGGATCAGTCTACTAGAAGCAGTCGCGCAGACAGCGGACTCCTTTTCCCTAGAAAAGAATAGCCAGCTGCCTGGTCAATCTCAGAGAGAAATTCAGCCAGCAAAGCGGGGACAGAGTCTGGACCTTCTCATCCCTCTCCGAGCGAAGGAAGGGGCTCTTAGACCAAGATATGGACTTGGATGGACTATCCACCGCAAAAACCACTACATCTATCCACCTCCTTCCTCTCCCCACTACATCTATCCACCTCCTTCCTCTCCCCACTACGTAATCGAGCCTACTGCGTCCCCTTGGAGACCCCAAGCCCCCTTTGCAGAGGAGGGAGTGTACCACTAGTCGGTAGTCTAGTCCCCTTTTCCGCCCTCTCTGAGGCTCCACTTCCTTCTGGGAGCATTTCTGAGATCTGGTCTGAGGTGTCGAGCTTGCTTCGGCCGGGTCTCTTCTCGAATTCTCGTGTGGGTAGTGGGCCAATGCCTTTCTTCCCATTTCGATCTTCCATTCTCTCACTCACCCTGTTCTTTCTACCCTGTGCGGAATGAGGGAAGAAGGGAGGGGAAGTGTCCTCATTCGACCTTCGTAGGGAGTGATGGTAGGAAGGTCTAGTCTGATTCTGGAGAGTGGTGGAAGGCGAGGACGAAGGATGTGGACGGGAGAACGAGATTCTCCGATTTCTTGTTGTCTGCTCTCAGACTCGCATTCATGTATCTCCTGATCGTCTTTTTGCCCCTCCTCGGTAGTTCCGTAGCAGGGCTTTTCGGACGTTTTCTAGGCGTAGAAGGAAGCGCACTAATCACGACCATGTGCGTTTCATTCTCTGCTCTCTTCTCTTTGATTGCTTTTTATGAAGTCGCACTGGGCGCTAGTGCTTGCTATCTAAAAGTGGCTCCATGGATCTCCTCGGAAATGTTTGATGCTTCTTGGGGCTTCTTTGGCGACCGTGAAGTCACCGGATGAATTGCCGAGTGAGGCTTTTGCTCCTAGGCGCTACGGACTCGACCTCCTCCTAGTCTGGGGTAGCCTAGCATGTCGGGAAGAAAGGGAGACATAGTGGACCGAATCCCTTGGTTGGCTGTTGTGCATCGATACAGAGTGGAGGGAAAGAAAGGCGCGGAGAGGAATGGACCTCGACTTCCGCCGATCCCGAAGGCAAGAGATGTGGGAGCTATCCTGGGCAGGGAAGGCTCAGACGGCGCCTCGCATATGGGTAGCAAGAGGGCGCTTATGCCCCAGGCGGAGGCCTTATGGGGAAGGGCCCAGACACCCCCCACTTCAAGCGCACCTCTGTATTGCATCTCAGGGTCTAGTCGGTGGAAGCGGTGAACCACGCTGTGATGCGTGGGGCAGAGGGCTCATAGTACCCCCTTTGGTTCCTTCACTCTCCGGGGAGAAGGGGCCTAAGCAGGGGTCGTCTAGCCCGTTGGTGAGCCGTGTGAAGGGAAAGCTTCCCGCACGGTTCGGAGAGCACTGCATTCGAATGAGAGCCAGGACCTCCTAGCATGCAAGGGGAGCTCGCTCGATTCGAGGTCCGACTCGTCATTCACTTCTGACTCCCTGTTCGATAGCCTGACGGTAGTGATGTTACTAGTGGTGACATTCATTAGTAGCTTGGTCCATCTCTATTCGATTTCCTATATGTCCGAGGATCCTCATAGCCCTCGATTTATGTCTTATTTATCCATTTTTACTTTTTT
Source organism: Plantago crassifolia (assembly GCA_036897885.1). NCBI lineage: Eukaryota > Viridiplantae > Streptophyta > Magnoliopsida > Lamiales > Plantaginaceae > Plantago > Plantago crassifolia. Next base: position 15,191 of record JAYMSM010000053.1, on the reverse strand, counting down.
TATGCCCATGTTGGTGACTGGAGATAACTTTCTGCAATTATTCCTGGGATGGGAAGGAGTCGGTCTGGCTTCCTATTTGTTAATTCATTTCTGGTTTACACGACTTCAGGCAGATAAAGCAGCGATCAAAGCTATGCTTGTCAATCGAGTCGGGGATTTTGGATTAGCTCTCGGGATTTCGGGTTCTTTTACGATCTATCAGACCGTAGACTTTTCCACCATTTTTGCTTGTGCGAGTGCGCCCGGAAATTCTTGGATTTCTTGTAATATGAGATTCGATGCCATCACTTTGATTTGTATTTTACTTCTTATTGGAGCGGTTGGAAAATCTGCACAAATAGGATCGCATACTTGGTCACCCGATGCTATGGAGGGGCCCACTCCAGTATCCGCTTTGATTCATGCAGCCACTATGGTCACTGCCGGCGTTTTCATGATTGCAAGGTGCTCCCCTTTATTTGAATACTCGCCGACGGCTTTGATTCTGATTACTTTTGCGGGAGCTATGACCTCCTTCCTTGCGGCAACGACTGGCATTTTACAGAACGATCTCAAAAGGGTCATCGCTTATTCGACTTGCAGTCAATTAGGCTATATGATTTTTGCTTGCGGCATCTCGAACTATTCCGTCAGCGTATTTCACTTAATGAATCACGCCTTTTTCAAAGCACTACTCTTCCTCAGTGCTGGGTCGGTCATTCATGCCATGTCCGATGAGCAAGATATGCGAAAGATGGGCGGACTGGCCTCCTCCTTCCCTTTGACCTATGCCATGATGCTCATTGGAAGCTTATCCCTCATTGGATTTCCTTTTCTCACAGGATTTTATTCCAAAGATGTGATCTTAGAGCTCGCTTACACTAAGTATACCATCAGCGGGAACTTTGCTTTCTGGTTGGGAAGTGTCTCCGTACTTTTCACTTCCTATTACTCCTTTCGTTCACTTTTCCTCACATTTCTAGGACCAACCAATTCATTCGGACGAGACATCAAACGATCTCATGATGCCCCCTTGCCTATGGCCATTCCTTTACTACTTCTGGCTATCGGAAGTCTATTTGTTGGATACTTCGCCAAAGTGTGAACTGTTAGCCCATAAGTCAGGCGACGAAGCGGCTCTTGCTCCAAAAAATCGGAGGGAAGAAGAAAGAAGAAGAGAGAACAAGAATTGGGGATCGGATGCGGGCGAAATTCCCGCCAAAGGCTGAGATGTTCAGTCGACTCCCCACACCTTAGAGGCAAAGAGAGCCTAAGAGCAGATAAGGAAGGAGGAAAGAGGCCAGGGTGAAGGCCGTCAACAAGTAGAAGCTAACAGGCCCGAAATCCAGACAGAGGGAAGGGACCGAAAGCGAAGGACCGGAACGAGTCGAAGATAGGAAAACACAGTTTTGGCCTGGAAAACAACATCCTAGACACCTTGCACCAAAGAACAGAGAACAGAACAGAAGAGAAGAAAGAAAAGCAAAGAGAAAGAAGAGAAAGAGACAGACAGAGAAAGAGAAAGAGAGAGAGGAGAAAGAAGAATCAGAGAAAGAATCAGAAGAATCAGAGAAAGAAAGAGAAAGAGAGAGAGGAGAAAGAAGAAGAATCAGAGAAAGACAGAGACAGAAAGAGAGAGAAGAAAGAAGAGAAAAGAAAGAGGAAAGAAGAGAGAGAAAAGAAAGAAGAAAAAGAAAGAAACAAAGAGAGAGAAAAAAGAGAGAGACAGAGAGAGAAGAGAAAGAAAAAGAAGAATCAGAGAAACAAAAGAAGCCAGAAAAGAAGAAAGACAAACACAGAAAAGAAGAGAGAAATAGTAGAGAGAGTGGAGAGACAGAGGAAAGAAAAAGAAGAACAAGAGAAAAGAATCAGAAGAATCAGACAGAGACAGAGAGAGAGGAGAAAGAAGAATCAGAGAAAGAATCAGAAGAATCAGAGAAAGAAAGAGAGAGAGGACAAAGAGAAAGAGAGAAAAGAAGAGAATAAGAGAAGAACAACAAGATAAGAAAGAAGAGAGCAAGAAAGAAAAGAGGAGAAAGAGAAAGAAGAAGAACAAGAAGAAGAAGCAGAGACAGACAGAGAAAGAGACAGAGAGAGAGGAGAAAGAATCAGAAGAATCAGAGAAAGAGACAGAAAGAGAGGAGAAAGAATCAGAAGAAAGAAGAATCAGAGAAAGAAGAAGAATCAGACAGAGAGAGAAGAGAAAGAAAAAGAAGAATCAGAGAAAAAAGAATCAGAAGAATCAGATATCAGATAAAGACAGAGAAAGAGAGAGAGGAGATATCAGATAAAGACAGAGACAGAAAGAGAGAAAAGAATCAGAGAAAAAAGAAGAAACCACAGAGAGAAGAAAAAGAACAAGAAAAAGAACAAGTGTCAGAAAGAAGACAAAGAATCTGAGAAAGAGAGAAAACCAGAAAGAGCAGACAGAAAAGAGAGAGAAGAAGAATCAGAGAAAAAAGAAGAATCAGAGAAAACAGAAGAAGCCAAGAGAGAGAGGAAGAAAAGAAAGAAAAGCAAAGAGAAAGAAGAATCAGAGAAAGAATCAGAGAAAGAGAAAGAGAGAGAATCAGAGAAAGAGAGAGAGAGAGGAGAGAGAGAGAAAACCAGAAAGAGGAGAAAGAAAAGACAGAGAGGAAGAACAAGAATCAGAAGAACAAGAAGAATCAGAGAAAGAGAGAAAAGAATCAGAGAAAGAGCAGACAGAAAAGAGAGAGAGGAAGAAAAAAAAGCAACAAAAGGAAAGAGAAAGAAGACAAAGAATCAGAGAAAGAAGAATCAGACAGAGAGAGGAGAAAGAAGAAGAAAAGAGACAAGAGAGAGAGGAAGAACAAGAAGACAACAGAAAGAGAGGAGAAAGAAGAAGAAGAAAGAGAGAACAAGAAAAAGAAAGAGAGGAGAGAACAAGACAAGAGGAAGAATCAGAAGAGAAAGAAGAAGAATCAGAGAAAAAAGAAGAAACCAGAGAGAGAGGAAGAACAAGAAGAACAAGAACAAGAAGAAGAAGTACCAGTCTCAGAAAGAAGAACAAGAACAAGAAGAAGAAGTACCAGTCAAAACAAAACCAAGTACCAAAAAGAATCAGAGACAGAGGAAAAAGAAAGAAAGAAGAATCAGAATAATAATAAGAAGAACAAGAGAAGAAAGAATCAGAAGAAGTCTCAGAAAGAAAAGGAAAGAGAAAAGAGCAGACAGACATTTCCAATCAGAGAGAGAGAGGACAAGAGAAAGAAAGAGAAAGAAAGAGAGACAGAGGAGAAAGAGAGAAAACCAGAAAGAGCAGACAGAAAAGAAAAGAGAGAGGAAGAACAAGAAGAACAAGTCTCAGAAAGAACAAGAAGAATAACAAGAAAAAGAACAAGAATAACAAGAAAAAGAACAAGAAGAAAAAGAACAAGTCTCAGAAAGAACAAGAAGAATCAGAACAAGTCTCAGAAAGAGAGAAAACCAGAAAGAGGAGAAAGAGAAGAGAAGAGAAAGACGAAGACAAGAGAAGAATCAGACAAAGAGAGAAAAGAATCAGAGAAAGAGCAGACAGAAAAGGAAAAGAGAGAGAGGAAGAAGAAAAAGAGAGAATCAGAAAGAGAGAAGAGAGGAAGAAGAATCAGAAGAAGCAGAAGCAAGAGAGAAGAAAGACAAAAGACAGAGGAAAGATTCCCTCAGAAGAATCAGAAAGAGAGAGAAAAGAAAGAAGAATCAGAAAGAGAGAAGAGAAGAAAGAAAGAGAGGAAAAAAAGAGAGAGAGAGAAGAGAAGAAAGAGAGAGAAAGACAGAGGAAAGATTCCGTCAGAAGAAGAATCAGCAAGAGAGAAGAAAGAAAAAAGAAGAAAAGAGAGAGAGAGAGAGAAAGAAGAGAGAAAGAAGAAAGAGAGAGAGCAGAAAGAAGAATCAGCAAGAGAGAAGAAAGAGAGAGGAAAGATTCCGTCAGAAGAAGAAGAAGAAGAAAGAGAGGAAGAAGAATCAGAGAAAGAGAAAGAATCAGAACAAGACAAGAGAGAATCAGAAAGAAGGAGGAAGAAGTCAGAGTCAGAGTAGAAGAAGAGAGAATCAGAACAAGACAAGAGAGCAGAAGAATCAGAGAAAAAAGAACAAGAAAAGGAAAGAAAAAGAATCAGAAAAAGAGAAAGAGAGAAGAAAGACAAGAGAGAGAAAGAAAAAAAACAAGGAGGAAAAAGAGAAGAAAGAGAAAGAAAGAACAAGAAGCAGAAAGAGAAAAAGAGAAAAGAAAAGAGCAAGAAAGAGAAAAGAAAGAGAGAAAGAATGCCTTAAGAAAGAGAGAGAAGAAGAATCAGAGAAAAAAGAAGAATCAGAGAAAGAAAGAAAGAAGGAAAAAGAAAGAGAAAACAAGACAAAGAAGAAAGAACAAGAAAGAAGGAAGAAGAGGAGAGAGAGGGAAACACAGAAAGAAGAGACAGAGAGAAAGAAGAAGAAAGAAGAGAAACACAGAAAGAAGAAGAAAGAGAGAAAGAAGAAGAAAGAGAGAAAAAGGGAAAGAGAGAAAAGGGAAAGAGAGAAGAAGACAGAAGAGAGAAAACAAAACAAGAGAATCAGAGAAAAAAGAAGAAACCAGACAGAGAACAGAAAGAACAAGAATAAGAATAATAAGAACAAGAAAAAGAACAAGTGTCAGAAAGAGACAGAAGAGAAAGAATAATAAGAAGAATCAGAACAAGAAGCAGAAGAATCAGAACAAGAAAAGAAAGAAGAGAGCAAGAAAGAGGAGAAAGAGAAAGAATCAGAACAAGAAGCAGAAGAAGAAGAAGAATCAGAAAGAGAGAGAAGAGAAAGAGAAGAAAAAGAATTCGAAAAAGAGAGCAAGAAAGAAGAAAAAAAGAGGAGAAAGAGAGAAGAAGAACAAGAAGGAAAGAGGAGAAAGAGAGAACAAGAACAAGAAGAAGAATCAGAAGAATCAGAACAAGAATAATAAGAAGAATCAGAAGAACAAGTCTCAGAAAGAATAAGAATTCGAAAATAATAAGAAGAAAAAAGAATAATAAGAACAACAAGAATAAGAATTCGAAAAGAAAAAGAAGAATCAGAACAAGTGTCAGAAGAATCAGAAGAACAAGTCTCAGAAAGAAGAAAGAAGAAGAAAGAGAGAGAGGACAAAGAAGAATCAGAATAAGAAGAATCAGAACAAGAATCTGAAGAATAATCAGAAGAACAAGAGAAGAGAGAAGAAAGAAGAGAGCAAGAAAGAGGAGACAGAGAAAAGAGAGAAGAGAAGGAAGAAAAATCAGAACAAAACAAGAAGAATAAAGAGAGACAGAAAAACAAGAGAAGAGAGCAAAGAGAGGAAAGACAGAGAAAGAAAGAAAACAAAAACAAGAAGAAGAATCAGAACAAGAAGAATAATAAGAATCAGAACAACAAGAAGAATAATAAGAATAATAAGAATCAGAAGAACAAGTCTCAAAAGAGACAGAACAAAGAAGAAGAAGAAAGAGAGAGAGAGAGAGGACAAAGAAGAAGAAAGAGAGAGAGAGAGAGAGGACAAAGAAGAATCAGAGAAAGAACAAGAATCAGAAGAAGAAGAAGAAGAAGAATCAGAGAGAAGAAAAAGAACAAGAAGAGAGAGAGGAAAAAGAATCAAAAGAACAAGAAAAAGAAGAGAGACAGAGACGGAGAAAGAATCAGAAGAAGGAAAGAAAGAGAGAGAGAGGAAAAAGAATCAGAAGAACAAGAAAAAGAAGAGAGAGAGGAAGAATAAGAAGAATCAGAACAAGTGGCAGAAGAAAGAAAGAGAGGAGAAGAAAGAAGAATAGAGAAAGACAGAGAGGAGAAAGAGAAGAGAAAGAACAAGAGACAGAGGAGAAAGAGAAAGAGGAAAAGAAAGAAAGAAGAATAGAGAAAGACAGAGAGGAGAAAGAGAAGAGAAAGAAGCAAGAGAAGACAAAGAAGAAAAAAGCAAGAGAGGAAGAAAGAAGAGAGAAGAGGAGAAAGAAGAAGAAAAAAGACAGAAAGACAAAGAGAAAGAAGAGAAAAGACAGAGAAAGACAGAGAAAGAAAAGAAAGAAAAAAGACAGAGAAAGAAGAAGAACAAGAAAGAAGAGAACAAGACAGAAAAGAAAGAGAAAAGAAAGAAGAGAGAAGAGGAAAAAGAAGACAGAAAGGGATCCATTTGTTCTCGTCCATTCTCTCTAAACAACAAAGAAAAAAAGACAGAATCAGAAAAGAGAGAGAAACAAAAAGAAAAAGAGAACAAGAAAGAAAAGAGAAGAGAAAAAAACAAGAGAAAGAGAAAAGAGAGAGAGAAGACAGAAAAAGAAAGAAGAAAGAAAGAGAAAGAAGAGAAAAGAAAGAAACAAGAGAAAGAGGAGAAAGAAAACAAACAAGAGACAGAGAATGGAAAGAGAGAGAGAACAAGAGACAGAGAAAAGTATAAAAAGAACAAGAGACAAAGAAAGAGAAAGGAAAAAAGACAAAGAAAACAAAGATCGAAAATGCAAACAAATAAAAAAAAAGACAGAAGAAAAAGAATCAGAACAAGAGACAAAAGAGGAAGAAGAGAAAGAACAAGAGAAAGAAGAAAAAAAGAAGGAAAGAGCAAGAAGAAACGAGAAAGACAAGAGAAAGAAGAAAAAGAAAGAGAAAAACAGAAAAGAGATCGAAAAGGCAAGAGAAATACCAAAAAAACAGAAAAATAACAAAGAGAAAATAATGGAATCATAAAGAGTTTCTAAAAAGAAAATACAAGAAAACGAAAGAAGAAAATAGAAAATACTCCCCTACCTGAAAGAGAAAACAACTAAATTCTATACTAGAACTCGAAGTCAATCCGTGCAAAAAAGAAAAAGAATGTAAGAATTCATAAACATAAGTACATTTGAAAAATAAAGAATTTCGAATTCCAGTAGATTCCACAAAGAGGACACAAGAAAAAGAGAAAGAAAAGAGAGAAAACAAAAAGACAGAAGAAGAGAGAATAAGAAAAAGAAAGAAGAAAACCAGAAGAAAGAAGAGGGAAAAAGACAGAAGAAGAGAGAACAAGAAAGAGAGAGAAAAGAAAGAGGAAAGAAAGAAAAGAACAGAAAGGAGAGAACAAAAGAAGAGGAAAGAGAAAGAGCAGAAAGAAAACAAACAAACAAAAGAAGAAAGAGAATAGAAAAAAAGTAACTTTCCTTCCATTTACTCGAATTGTGTAGTGTGTGGAAGCTAGATTCGTGTTAGAAAGCTAGAAATAGATTACAGATGGAGATCGAGAAATCAGAGAAGAAAAGACAATCAGTTTACAAACCGAAATCTGGGGCAGAGAAAGAGGCCGAAAGGCTTAATTTGGAAAAGGAAGTATAAGAATCAGAATAAGAGAAAGACAAAGGGAAAAGGTAGGTACCACGAGTCCACAGAGTCAGAAGAAAGAGAAAAAAGAAAATATGAAAAAGTTTCTAAAATTCGTAAGCAATGAAAAAAAAGAAAGACTTGTCGTCTATTTCATATTAAATACAAATACAAAAAATATTTCTTATCCAAGATCGAAGCATCAAAAGAAAGAAGTTCCTGGAAAGATAAGATAGCAAAATGGACTGGAAGAAATCCGTTTATGAAATAAAATAAAAGCAAGGAGATTCCGTTAGATTTTCCAACAATCGAATTAGAACCTGGGGATTTTTCCATTCTGGACTAACCATTTTTGTTTTCTTTTCGCTCCTGAATAGTAAGGAGCCCGTATAGAAAAATAAAAAGAAGAATAAAGAAAGAAAGACAAACAGAAAAGAAAAATAGAAAAATAAAGGAACAAAATGCTTGAATAAAGGAAGTCTCCATTCGTTTGTTCTACTAAATTTTGTTTTCAGAAACGGAAGAAGATTGGAAATAAAATATTAGTATGAAGTAATTATAGTATTAAAATTAAAATATTAAAATTGTATTAGTGTATTGAAGCAAAAGTCTTAGCTCTCGAGTAGAAGAGAAGATCGATAGATGCTAAAAAAAGAAAGAAGGTAGAACTCCACTGGCACTGGAAATAAAAAACGAAAAACAATAATCCACACAAAAAAATCCCCAGTCAGATAAAGAAATAAAAAAAATAAAGAAGAAAATGGAACCTGCGACCTTGACTTCTTTAAACCGATGTAAAAAGCCATGGACCTAGTTCCTCCTAAAAATCCAGAAATAGTAATCAAGGAGTACCCAGGTCACAAAGTCTAAGTATCCATCTTCATACTCGTGGGCGTATTAAATCCCTCCATAACTATGGGCGGTCTACTTTTTTTTGGTTTTTCCAAAAGCAGCCATGTTTACTAGAATATATATATTTATATTCTAAAAATATAAATGTCAAAAATATTTCTTATTTTAGAGAAATTTAAAGAAAAAGTAGAATTCGAAAGAGAGAAAAAATACAAAAAAAAGAAGACAGGAAAAAAGATTAGAATAGACAATATCTCATGGATGAGAATAGAAGGTAAAACTTACAGACCAAAAATAAAAAAACCAAGGGAGTACTCTGTATCATAAGCAATACCCTTATAAATCATATTTTTTTCCAGCAAGGCTTACCCCGAAAAGCCGATATCTTAAGGCATTTCCCTGGCGACTTCTTTAAATAGATCGTCTAGAAGACCAAGAAAGAAAGCAGGACAAAAGTCAATAAAGAAAAATAGAAGAGAAAAGATGCAGATGACTTCTTGTCTCAAAGCAGAACCGTAAAAGAGCATCTGGCAGAGAATTCGAAAAATAATCCATGGATGAGGAAAAAGACTTTGACAGTGAAAGCAATGCCCAAAACGAAAAATAGAATATATAGTTATATAATAGTCAAGGCTCTCGGAAGTCCACTCTTATAGAATCTTATAGAAGAAGCCAAAGAATCAGAGAGAACAAAAAAAGGAAAGGAAGGGAAAGACAGAAAAGAGAAAGAAGAGCAAGAGAAAGAGAGAGACCAAGAAAAGAAAGAATCAGAAAAAAGAGAGAAAGAGAAGACAGAGGAGAGAGAAGAGTAGAAGACGGAGAGAAGAACAAGAATCAGAACAAGTCTCAGAAGAAGACAGAACAAGAATAAGAATAAGAAGCAGACAGAGAGAAGAGAGAGAGAAAGAGAGAGAGCGAGAGAAGAGAGAGGAGAAAAAAGAGAGAACAAGTACCAAGAAAGAGACAAGTACAAAGAAAGAACAAGAAAGAAAGAGAGAAGAAAGAGAGGAAAGAGAGAAGAGACAGAACAAGAGAAAGAAAGACAGAGAGAAGAAAGAGAAGATCAAAAAAAAGGAGAAAGAAGAAGAACAAGAATAAGAAAGCAAGAGAGAAGAAGGAGAAAGAACAAGAATCGGAGAAGAAAGAGAAAGAAGAGAGAACAAAAAGAAAACAAAAGAGAAGAAAGAAGAGAGAAGAGAGAGACAGAGGAAGAAAGAAGAGAGAAAACAAGAAGAAAGAAGAGAGAAAGAAAAAACAAGAGACAAGAGAGACAGAGAAAGAAAGAAGAATCAGAGAAAGACAAGAGAGAAAGACAAGAGAATCAGAGAAAGACAAGAGAGAAACAGAAGAGAGAGAAAGAGAGAGAAAAGAATAAGAGAAGAAGAAAAGAGAGAAAGAGAAAAGAGAGGAAAGAAGAGAGAGACAGAGGAAGAAGAAAAGAGACAAAAGAAGAAAAAGAAGAAGAACAAAGACAAAGAGAAAAGAAGAAAGAAGGCAAGAACCAAAAAGAAAGTACGAAATACAGAGAGAGAGAAGAGAGGAAAAAGAGAAAGAGAAGAGAGGAAGAAGAAGAAAGAAGAGAGTAGAAAAAAAGAGAAGGAGAAAGAAAGAAGAGAGAAGAAGAGACAGAGAAAGAGAAGAAAGAGAGAGAGAGAAGAACAAGAGAAAGAGAAGAAAGAGAGAGAGAGAAGAGAGAGAGAAGAGAGACAGAGGAGAGAAAAGAGGAAAAAAGAAAGAAAGAGAGAAAGAGAGAAAGAGAAGACAGAGAGAGAAGAGAGGAGAGAACAAGAAGAAGAACAAGAAGAAAAGAGAAAGAGATAACAAGAAAGAAAGAGAAGAGAAGCAAGAAGAAGAGAGAAGAAGAGAGAAGAAGAGAGAAAAACCAGAGAGAACAAGAAGAGAGAATCAGAGAAAGAGAAAAGAAAAAACAAGAGACAGAGGAGAAAGAGAGAAGAGGAGAGAGAAGAAAAGAGAAAGAGAAAGAGAGGAAAGGCAAGAGAGAAGAGAAAGAGAGGAAAGGGAAGAGAGAAGAGAGGAGAGAACAAGAGAGAAGATTCGAACCTAAAACACAAAGAAGAAAAAGACGATGCTACAACCAACTCACACAGATGGAATTTCAAAAAAGAAGGAAAAAGAAGACAAAACCCGGCTTTTTTTGAATCAATTTCCAAATAACATATATACGAGATACCAAAACAGAAAGAAAAAAAGAAAATATCCTAAGAACAGAAACAAGAAAAAGAATCAGAGAAAGAAACCAAAGAAAAAGACAAAAAAGAAAGGAGAGAAAAAAGAGAGAGAAAAGAAAGAGAGAGAAGAAAAGGAAGAAGTCAGAAAAAAGAGAGAGAAGAGAAAAGGAACAAAGAGAGAAGAGAAACAAAGAGAGAGAAAAGAAAGAAGAGAAAGAAGAAGACAAAGAAAGAAAAACAAAGAGAAGAAGAAGAAAGAGAGAAGAAGAGAAGGAAAAAGAAAGAAAGACAAAGAAAAAAGAAGAAAGAAAAGAGAAAAGAGAGGAAGAAGACAAAGAGAGAGGAAGAGAGAAGAGGAAAAAGAGAAGAGAAAGAGAGAAAAGAAGAGAGAATCAGAACAGAACAAGAGAAGAAAGAGAAAGAGGAGAGAGAAAGGAGAGAGAGAAAGAGGGAAAGAGCAGAGAGAGAGAAAGGAGAAAGAGTCAGACAGAGAGCAGAGAGAGACAGAGAAAGAAGAAAAAAGAAAGAGAAGAGAAAGAGGAGAGAGACTGGCTCGAACCTGACAAACGAAGATTCAAAACAGATGCTCCAAACAACTTACAAAGATCCCATTCGGAAAAACAAGGAAAAAAGAGACAAAACACGGCTTTTTTTGAAGCAAAAAAGAAATGACATATATACGTGATACCAAAACCGAGGGAAAAACAAAAAGATGTCACAAACAGAAAACAAAAAGAGAAAGAGAGAGAAGAAGAGAAAGAAGAAGAGAAAGAGAGAAGAAGAGAAACAAAGAAAGAGAAAGAAAGACAAAGAAGAGAGAGAGGAGAGAGAAGAAGAAGAACAAGAGAGGAAAGAGAAAGCTTGGTCCATTACTAATTTTTTGTTCTCCTTTCTAATCCACAAATCCAGAACCTTTTAGCCTAAGAAATAATATCAAATAAGGGTTTTTCTATTTGCTTGCTTTCCCTTTTCAATCCAATTCCCGCTACTTGCCTATGTTTTCGCTTAAATGAGCTAGTCATTCTTGTCTAATAATCCGTGGGTCCTGGGGCTTTCTCATTCACTCTGCTTTCCTTCCGACCAAGCATGTCTTTCTTTTTCTATTTTATTTAAGTACACTAAGTCTATTCTATTTCATGACTCATGATCTTCATCACTGCCAAGGGTTCCTCTGCTTTGGTTTCCTATTTTTAGTCTTTTCCTTCGCCTCGCTTCTTATTTGTCTGGTTTGTCAAATCGAGCCTTTACTTTACTTCCTTTATTTTGTATTTTTCATAAAAAATGACTTTGCGAATGGATTTTTCCTACTTTCTTTCTTTCTTTCTTTATCTTATAAATATTATTTTATTATGTTTTTGTAGCTATTTCTTCTTTTTCTAATTCTACAGGCTTTGCTTTGTTGGTTGTCCCTAGCTGTCTTTGTCTCAATGCTCTTTTTATAATTGTATTTTATCTCTATCTAGTTTTTTCTATAATTTTATAATTTAGTTAATTTTAAATTTAATAAATAAGAAATGAGAGGTAATAAGCTACTACCCTTTGTAAAACTCTCCCTTAAAAAATACTAACTCGATCGATTTCCTATCATGTCCCTGTTTGGAGGACCCCCTTTTTTGAGTCTGCTAAATTCTACCCTTGTTCCGCGGGGGCCTAAACTATTCCATGATTCAGAACTTTTTTTTTTGATCTTCCATTTCAAGTTGACATATCTTTGATTGAAATCTATCTATTCATATGTATGGAGGAACTACACTTACTAGAACTCTATTCTTTTTATTTTTTATTTTTGTCCTTCAGTTATCTTTCTATACCAAACTACTTCACCTGTTTTTCTTATCTCGATCAATCTAATCTGTACTCGGAGAGTCCTTTTGCAATTTTTAGTGGAAATTCTATGACGGAGATCCTACTATTTGAAATTACTTGATTATTTGATTTCTATCTATTTATTTCTGTCTATGCGCATTATTAAATTTCCGTTTGCATTCGCTTTAAAAATGTATTTTTTTGTTTATATACGATATTATATACGACATATTCATAAACAACTCATTTTGGCATGACTATTATTATTATTATTTCGGAATGAACTCAAAGAATCTTTTCCTTCTGTCTTTCTGATTCTCTTTCGAATTTCTTTTCTTTCTTTGTTTTTAAATATTTGTTGTTCTGTTCGTAAAAGTTCTATTTTACCGGAAGAGAAGATAGGAGTTCTTTGAACCAAGGATGGAGTTCGTTTAGAATGTATGCTCTTTCCTTTCAACTAGGGTCCTCGCTTGAATATCTCCGTCGATGGATTAACACTGTGGTTCGGTTTTGATTTTTCCTTGGGATTCTTTGATCGAGGAAAATATTCTTTTTTATTTTTCGATTTATTGTATTTATTGTATTTATATTATTTTTAGTTAGTTATTGTTATTATTTATATATAAAATATAAAAGAAAGATAAGAGAAGAAAACACAGAGGAAATAATAAAGGAGAACCTTTAGGAAGAAAGAAAAGAATTTTTACAGTCGAAAAGAAAGAAAAAACAAAGAAAGAGAAGAACAACAAAAAGAGAGAAAGAGAAAAAAAATCTCAAAAAGAAAACAAGAAAGAAGAGAAGAAAAAGAGAAAGAGAACAAGTAGAAGAATCAGAGAGAGAGAAAAAAGAAGAAGAAAAAAAAGGTAACCGCTGGAAAGGACTCGAGAGCTGGATCAGAAAAAAAACTAACTACGAAAGAAACCACTCACCGAGCCAACAAAGAAGAAAGGAAAAAAAGAAATATGCCCTAATAGACCCACCCTGAAAGAAAAATGAATATGAAACTCACTGGAACATTATTGTATTCTACATTATATTTTTTATGTATTATGTAAATAAATTGTAAATGGATCATCATTCCACTCCAGAATGATAAAATGGAAAAAAACAAAGAAAAAATATGGAAATTTCCACGACAAAACGAAAAGAGCCAGAAGAGAAAGAAAAAATGATCTTTCTATACGCAACCACTTCTTTACTTTTTGACAGAAATATAAACTACAAAAAAATCTTTAGAAATAAAATAGAAGAAAAAAGTTCGAAAAAACAAAAAGAAAAAAGTGAAAAGAAAGGAAATGGATTCCGTAAGACTAGACCCTGGAAGAGAGAATCTTATAGAAAATGCACAAAATAGAAAATCATTCACTACTGGAAAATCAAGCTACCCCTAACTCCTGCTTAGAAAAGGAAAGCAGAATACTAGGAGCTGCAGAAACTAATTCATTCAAGCTAAACTGACCTATGCCGCATTCGACAACGATCCCAGTAAGTTCTAAAAATAAGGACCTATGAAATATTGAGATGACCGAATAACATAATTCTACCCCCAGACTAGCTCACCTCTATGCCTTCAACGAAAATAAGAGAGAAAAGTAACAGCGGTAGAAGACTTTTGAATTCGATTCAGACTACTGAGCTATGCGTTAGGCCTGAAACGAAAAGAGACAAATATACATAAGACACTAAAACAACTCTAAATCTGGAACATAGAAAAAATAAAGTACGCTCACCTAATCACTTAAAAGGGGGCCAAAACAACGACGAAGAACAAAGAGCGGAAAAGTAGAAAGATTGAAAAGACACAAATACATGAAATCGAAAATAAGAAAAAAGATAATAAAGGATTCGTAAAGAAGAAAAAAAGACAGTTTTTCTAGAAATGGAATTAGAAAAAGCAATCTCAAGATGTTATGAAAAGATCTACCCTAGATCTATTATCTATTATTTGATTTGTTCGCTATTCTTAGAGAAACCAGAAAATCCTATTATGAAAAAACACATTCATTTGTAAAAAGTTTTTTAGGGCTCATAAGGGACAGCAACCAGAGCAAAATAAATAAAATACCATCAAATAAGTAGACGTAGAGTATGGAAGGGAAAGAAGAGGGGACTAAAAAGAAAAAGGGACTTTTCATAGTGAAGGTCAAAAACCTATGTTTGAGCAAGAGGAGAAGCAGAATAAGAAATAATAAGAGGATTTCCCTGTAAAAAAAGGAATAATAAGTCAGAAACACTTCGTTCAAATTAAACTCCGGAAAATAATCAAAAGAAAAATAAGGAACGGGATATAAAGAAAACAAAACACCTCTGAAATACTGAAAAAACGAAAAAATCCACTGAATAAACTAAGAAAGAAGAGGGAAGGAGCGAAAACAAAGAAAAAAACCAAAAAAGAATATTCCTGAAATCTAGAAAAAAAATGAATCAAGTGAGTTCAAAAACCAAGGAAAATCAAAAGAAAAATATTAAGCATATTATTTAATATTATTTAAATTTAAATAGAAAATCATATTATGAAAAATAATATATCATAACATAATAGAAAAAAGCAGCATTGGCTTCACTCAAGATTCAAAAAACTCAAAAATTTATAATGAGGCACAGGAAGCGAGTCACTGCCCCGAAAGAGAGAGATTGAGAGGAGAGGGCTGTATTCAAGCTTTCACAACAAAACACTCCTATATTTCAACAAATAGAAAGGTCCACGCCTAAAAGCCTTCATAGAATCGAAAAAAAGTAACAAATGGAAAGAACCATTTTTACACGAGTTCCATAAGCTTCCTGCAAATGCAACAGAAAAAGAATAAGAAAACCTTGGGTTCGAATCTGACGCCCAAAACTTCCGAATTCCTAAACTAAAAGACATGCAGTTAAGATTATTTTTTATTATAAGTATAAGATTATATTTATATTAAGATTAAGAATAGTTTCATGCAATTCCTATTTTAATTATCTATATCACATCTTGCTTTTAGATATAAGATTCTATTACTATATAAATATAAAAACTATATAAATATACTATATAAATATAAAAACTAAAAAAAAATAAATTACTCTACCTACTATATGAAACTCTACACTCTA